>RAHM01000060.1:703412-777192 GCA_003713295.1 Parotia lawesii | reverse complement strand
TGGGCCTATGAGATGTGATAATTGTAGTTTGTGACCTTATAGGGTATTGTTTACCTGTTACCATAACAGGCAATGTCTGTGCACTACCCCAGGTGGTTGGGGGACACTGAGGTGAACATCTTTCCTGTTTGTATGATATGATATCCTGTTGGGTGCTGGTATTTAGGGAATATTCACTGTGCAATAAATGCTTTGCACTTTTCCATCTTGTGTGCGGAGCCCTGCCCTTGCGTGATTACTGCAAAGGGGAAAAGCTGTTGTGTGAACTCAGCCCTTACTAGAGACCAAGGAATCACGTGGGAGAGCTCAACCCATGTGTTCAGCTCTTTCTAAGAGTCAGCAGAAGCTTTTTCTCTTCATGAAATGGGGCTCCACCAGTGCACAGGACCCCCGGGGGTCCCAGCACACTGGGGTGTGAAGGCGGCTGGCACATGGAATTGCCAACACCTGCAGGGCTGTGCTGGGAAAACTGCTGCCATGGGGCTGATCCACCCATCTGCAGCTTTCCCACCTGAGGAAGGGATTGCTTTTTGTGGGAATGGCATGGCCGGGAGCTGCTCGGGCAGGGAGGAAACTGCTCAGTGTGGACAATTTTGGGGGGTTTTGTTGCATCAGTTGCAACTGGCTGTGCTGTCTCTCTGAAGCACCTTGGTGCTGCCAGTCCAGGGGTCCCTGTGGAGTCCCAACAGTCACCTGTGATCTGGAGACACCTCCATGTGACACCCYAAGTAGACTCTCTAGGCTATCTCTCCTTCCTTTTTCCCCTGAGGTAACTTCTTAAGCTTGAATCTGTGATGCCCTTGAACTTTAAAACCTTTTCCCATGAGATTCTGAGGTGATATTAAAGGTACTGAGGGCAGCTAGACCCAGATCTCAAAGCCTCAGATTTCTGCTGTCTGTACCCTGAATACTTCCCCCTGCTCATGGGAGAGGCTGCTTCCTGCTTCGTTGTCTCCTGAAGCAAGAGGAAAAGGGCAGTGACAAAGCTGCCACAGTGTCACCTCTAGACTTGGCTGCTTCCCCCAGTTGTTTTGTGTTCGTTTGCTTTTCCATGCTGATGCAGTGAATTAAGTCATTCTGTGGGTCCTGCCAGCCCCTGGCAGGCTGGCATCAAACCTACRATAGATGGTCTTTGCTGGGGACATGTCATTCCCACTCTGTCCCTGTCAATACAGCTTCTCCCAACCTGACAACCTGTGCCCTCTCCCAGCTGCCAGGCCCATCCCACGGGCCTCATCTTGCCTTTTTTCCCCACACACAACCTGAGGAAATGCACATTTCCGAGGGARGGGAACTCGAATTTGTCTCAGAGCCAGATCTCTCTTGAGCCCATGGTGACATTTCGCTCTGCCACMGACAGAGAGGCTTGTGTAGGCTGGAAGGTCCACTGGAGGGGAAATGTCCCATTGATCTCTTTTAGGTGCATTGCCATGACAGCGTCTTACGCAAATCTTTCTCTCTCACACAGGCTGTGCAGAAGACAAAAAACCAAGTTCTGCTTTTAAGAGATACAGCAGCATTACTGTGGCTGTTAGCTTGGACCACTGTGGCCTGTAAATCTGCAGCTGAACTCTGCAGGATGGCCTGACATGCTGCTGGAGTAGAAGGCTCCAACTTCAGCAGTCTGGTTTAAGTACTTGGTCTCCTGTGATCTTCTGCTCACCCTCAAAGGGTTAATGACTCACTGCTGTCTTCATCCTGCTGGTGCTCTGTCAGGGATTGGAAGCTGGCCCTGTGTAGCCGCTGCCCGGCCTCCAAATGATAAATCATGTCAAGATACAAAACTGATTCCGGTCCTTAAAAATGAATAGGTGATTTGAAAATGCCCTGTGCTGGGTGTGAATTCTGCGTCTCCCTCATCAATCACTTGTCATAAATAGCATTAACATTCAGGAGTCAGCAGAAGGTGGGCAGGTTTGGAGCGGGAAGAGATGTAAAGTGATTTCCTGATATCTTTTGTACACCAGAATGGCAGTCTTGTTCCCCGTTTAGGTGGCTGAGCAGGATTTTCATCCTCTCCTCCCTGGCGAAAGGACCCTCTGTGCTCTCCAAGCCAAAATGTGGCAGTGACCAGAAACAGAGCTAGAAGATGGTTCAATGATGAGAAGTGGGACAGAGCTTGGCTGAGGGGGAAAAGTGGGACCATCAGGTCCCACAGCTGTTTACTCCAGTCACTGCACGGACTGGGATTTCCTCCCCAACCCCAGGAATCTTTGGGTGGGATTGGGGCACTTGGCGCTCCTCARGGTGGTGGGAAGCTGTGTTTACACCATCAGGGGAAGGATGCACTGGGCCATGAGCCCCTCCAGAGCTCTGGCTGCCGCTGAGTGCCGGCCAGCAGCCCCTGGAGCCAAATGAGTTATCACCCATAGTCCTGCAGGTTTCTGAGCTATGTCGTGGAGCTGGATGCCCAGTCAGATTCCCATTAACACAGTGTTGAGGTGTCCTTGGCTTATCAGAAGCTCAGCCTGGTGCAAAGACCCACCTTGGTTCTCCAAGCGTGTTTGTGGGAAGAGGTGCCAGGGAGGGCGGTGGCAGCGTGGAGCGAGGGAGGAGACTTTGGGTTCAAATTTTTCGCTGACTGGTTGTTTGCTGGAGGGATTTGCTCCTGGKTTTGTTTTGTAATGGCTTTATTGCTATAGATTACAGCTCTAACTGGTGTCAAGGGCACCTAGAGCTCTGGATCACCTTCCTTTAGGGATGCTAAACTCTCAGGAAATGATGCTGTAGAAGTAAAGCAGGTGCCAGCTATGGGGGCTGAGTGTCTTTCAGTCCTGAGGATGTCCCTGAAGTGTCCATGAGCCACAGCATGGCTGAGAGGGGGAAAAGTGCTTCTGTTCTGAGCTTGGGGATGGAGCAAGTCTTGCCCAGAGCTTCTCAGATTCCTCCCAGAGGACAGAGCTGAATGTCCTTTCCTTCCTTTCTTACACAAAACCAAGCGTGAGGCTCGAGGAGCCAAAGACTGAGAGCAAGGTCCAGACACTGTGGTAGCCTCCTGGCAAAGGTGAATGGAGATGTTTCAGTCATCCAGGGACCTGCCTTGGTTACCTGCTTCAGGTGTCTGGGATCAGAGGCACTGCAGCAAGGGCGGGTTTAGGTGCTGAGGACTCCTCTGTTTGCTGTGTGTGACGAGATGCCCTTGTGTGCCAAATTTTGTAGCAAAACAGGATGACAGCTCTTCTGCTGGAGTTGTGCTCCAGCTCAATCTCATTACTTAATGATAATAAAGATGGAAAGAGCAAAATTGGCCTCCATCATTCACCAGGGGCCAGACTCTGCTGTCTCGGAACTGCCTGTGATTTCCAGCAGGATTTCTAAGCTCCCATCTCGGTTGTTACAGCAAATTGTTTTCTTATCTCTGCCTGTGAGTGGGGGGGCTGGAACCTGAAGAGGGTGATATGTCCAAATACGAGTGTCAACTATTCATTCCCCCTTCCCTCTCTRGGAAGGAGATGCTGCACACTATTAAATTCATAATGCTCTGCTTGGCTACATTAGTTACCATGCAACACACTCATGAAATTGAGGGTGAAGAACGTATTTTCCCACATCTGGAGTACTGCAGAAAACATTTAATAGATTTGCATGTATGGTGCATTTGTGAAAACACCGGGAAAAAAAAAAAAGGGGGAGGGAGGGAATAGGGAAATGTTTATTCGTTATCAGCTGATGAATAATTAATTTACAAACATTGTCTTGTTAAATATAAATTAAATCCTCATTTGACACACTTTATAATTTAGAAGTATAAGCCCAGCATGAATGAAGAGAACTCCCCACTGACTTCTTTCATGTTAATCCCGAGGAGGCAGGGAGGGAGGCTTGGCTTTGGAAGTTAAAGCCGACAAGGGGTGGTGGTGGGGCTGATGTGCCAGAGAGAGCTTAGGGACCTCGGGCACTTCATCTGTGCTCGTGGGGAGATGGCTGAGCGGGGCAGGGAGGCAGTGGGCGTCTGCAGAGCCCTCTGCCAAGGACTGCTTCTCGCCGCTCGGAGCTGCGGGTGGCTGAGCGGCAGGATCGCGGCTCTCGGAGTGAAACCCCCGCCGTGAGACGCCGCCTTATCCGAGAGCGCAGCGAGGCAGCAGCTGCTTGTGAGCGGCTGAGCTACCCCAGCAGCAGGGGCAGAGACCCCCGGGAGGGGAGCAAGGCTCTGCGGGAGCCGGCCGAGGCTCAGCCGCCYTTGCGGAGAGCCCCGAGGCAGCCGAGGCTGGGGAAGCGGAGCCGCATCCCGGGCGGTGGTGGCTGTGCTGCGCTGGGAGGCGGCTCGTGTGACAGCCCTGGGTTACAGCCCCGCTGGCCCGCTGCAAGGCTCGGGTTAATTCCTTCGTTCCTTCCTGATAGACGGGGAAACCGAGACCGGGAATAATTGTCTGGCTCTGAGGAACACTTTAAGTCTTGATTATACTTAGCTTTGGCTGCTTTGGAATAAGTAGGAAGGAAATGAATTGAAAATGGCACGCTGTTTAAAATGCTTGACTATGTTCCTCTGGAGCACAAGATAAGCCTATAGGTAAAGGAAATTTGCTACCTCCCCCTTCCTTTCCTGATAATAATAGACTCCAGCAGTTGCACAGCACTTCTCAACTGAAAGGACTTAAAAATCCTTCACAAATCATCTCTCTGGGACGCAATAGCCCAGATGCACCCACTTTAGGGTGGATTGCAATGCCTAAAGCACACTGCAGTGCTCTGCCAAGGATTGCACACTCTCCTTGGCCTGCCCGGTGTGCAGCGAGAGTTGGTTGTCAGCATAAACCCGGTGAGGTTCTGCAGGACACGCTCATGTAATGGGCTAGGTTGGGTTTTGGTCCCCGAGAACGATGGATATCAGAGAAATTGAAAGTGTTGGGAAATGGGTATTGCTCACTAACGGCCCCAGTGCTTTTTCTGGCTGTTATTTTCCATGCCTGAGTGATGGCTCGGTGCTGCCGGAGCTGGTGCCGCATCTATCACGTCTTCACAAACRCTCATGTGCTTGGAGAGTGCTCACATCTCCTGATTCCTTGATGTTCAGGAGCGGCCGCTGTCCCTCACGCTGGTGTTCACACAGCAGTGAGGTCAGGTACAGGAAGGGCAGCAGCTCTCTCCTTGCAAAAAGTTTGTCCTTCCTTATGAAAACCCCACCCCGAGGCCACTGAGGAATGACATCAATCGTGTGTGACTTGTGGGACAAACCATGGGCTGCAACAAAAGGTCCAATGAAATAAATAAGTTGCTCCCATCCTAAACATATCCCCAGAGCTTCCGGAAGTGTCAAAGTTTGCTTCCAAAACGGAAAAGAGCTGATTTATTCACTATGAATAATTCASCCAGCTCCTTTTATTATCCAGAACATACACTAATCCCCTCCAGATATTTTCTGTGTGACATCCATGTTGGTATTTTATTTACAGGCTCTGCAGAAAACTCAAGGAGTCTGTTATCAGGGAAGATGAGTAAAAAGCTGGAGGTTTGCATCTGAAATTTGGAGCTAAATAAAATATGAAAATCTGGACAGTGGCCTCCTGGGGGCAGGGAAAGTGCTTTTCCTCAGAGACATTTCTGGAGAGCAAAGCCCTGAAGTTAATTAACATCTGTGCTCGCAGCCTGGTGCTAAATGGGGAATGTGGCTGTACTTAAAGGTTTCCTAAACTGCGGCATCAGTCCTGGCACACCGGTGCCTCCCGCAGCCCACAGCTCGGGCAGCCTCTGGCCCTCGGGCAACACGGGATAAATCAACATCCATAATGAAGTAATCGGCTCTTGTAAATTCCTTCTCGGATCCCATTTCCGCCCTTCTGCTGGCAGGAATGACTCAATCTCTCATTCATTTTGTGCCAGCCTTTGGAGAAAACTCGAGTTTCTTCTGCTGGGCTGAATGCAGACAGGATTTGTTCGCCCTGAACCTTTGCAGGCAGCCTGGGAAGGATGCTTCCAGCAGGTGCTTCCCAAGGAGCTGCTCTGCTCACTGTGCCTGACCTGAGAGCATTAATTCCTCACCTTTACCCACAGAAAACCTTTCCTACAGTCTGGGGCCACAGCAGCTGCACCTGGTCCCCCTTTTCAGAGCCAGCAATGGGGCTTCCTGCTTGTGGAAGGGCCGCAGTGACACTTCTCCAGTGACCAGGGGAGTCTCCTCACTGGGGTCTGGCCCAGGCTGGAGGGATGTCTCTGCCCTGGCCACYCTGGCTGCTGGCTCTCAGTTTGGCAGGGCGTTAAAAGAGGCTTTGCTGTGACCCAGAGGCTGCATTGCTGGGTGGTGGGGATGCAAAGCACGGCTGGTTCCACCACAATCACCTAAAGGAGCTGCCCTGAGGATCCCCAATGTGTGCCCATGGACAGGCCAGTGTGTGATCCAGGTACTGCTCTGCGCTCTGACCCTCGTTAAATCGATTCCTCCAAGTCAAAGGGAGAGCACTGCTGTGTCAGATTTGAAAGATATATAGACTCTGAGCTGCACCGATAGTTGTCACTCGGTGGGCTGAATTATTTTTAAGGCAGAGTTGATTTATCTGGACTGAAGGCTTTAGATGTCTCTGCAGGAGAGGATGGGAAATTTCAGGTGTGTGAGAACCAAGTCAAAGAGCTGGTCAGAGGCCAGGGTTTGAGGCCAAGGTTTCTGGTGTAGGGCAAACAGCAGCATCACAGGGGAGGTAGGCTCATTCTCCCCTCCCACTCGGGACAAATAGCCAGAATTCTTCAGCATTTCCGAGGAGAAATGGGTTCAGGGACAATCAAAACATTTACATTTAGTTTCATCAGATTGTTTTGATTTGCTCTTCATATGGTGATAAATTCTGTCCTGTGTAAGTAAAGCAAGAAAATGAGTATTTGGAAATAAACGTCAAAATGAAGTGCATCAACTAGATAAGGGTAAAACGAAATATTTTGTTAGCTTACTGAAGAAAAAGAAGTTTTTGAATGAAATTATAAGGTTGAAGTAATTCATTTTAGGGTTTGACAATTTTAATTTATTTTGAGCAAAACTTCACTTTTTTTTTCCAGTAGAAATCAGTTCTATTTATTTCCTGCATTCCCAGATGAAGCCATCCTACCATTTCCCTTAAAAGGCTGTTGTGAAATCTGCCTGCTATAAATGTGCTACAAAATGGAGACCATTTCTCAGAATTCAGTGGTTGTGGGTGACCACAATCAATATGCTTCAAGGACCTCTTCATGCCTCGGTGCTAAAGGCAGAATATTCAGATTACTGCATCCCATCTCCGTGCACAGGAAGGATTTAATTGCCCGTGGTACAAATTGGATGAGAGCAGCCAGCATGAGCCTTCCTGTGGCTTTGCTTCTCCTCACATCTCCTCCAAGCCTCCACACACTGCCTTGGTGCCTCTGTGGCTCCAGCTCGGTGTCCTTTRTAGGAGATGTGGTGTTATGGTCAGTGAGTGGGCAGGTGGACACTGCAGCCATTTCACACCAGAGCTGCTGACCGCCCCACCAACTCCCAGTTCCCAGTTCCCGGCTTTTCAAAGCTCCAGAGGGATCATGCTGGCTGCCTGGGGCACKGTGGGTGGGGGAAGAAGGGGATATGATGGTTGGGGACCCTGGTATAAGCTTTGTGTGTCCATCTCCACGTCCAGAGCGCTTCGTGGTGAGGATTAGTGTGCTTGTTCCCCGACCTGCAGCTGGCCAGGAATGGCTCCAACCATCTGATGAGCTTTGCTGAGCAGGGGAATTGCAGGTGGTGGCAGTGGCTCCCCCCAGGCAGATGCACGTGGGAGGTGTGAACCGAAACACTCGGGAGCGTGGGCGGGGGAACACCTTGTCTCCATGTGGCTGGGGAGCAGGGGAGGTCACAGCAGGGATCCTCCAAATGTTGGGAGCTTTGTTTCTGACAGTTCCCCTCAACCAGCTTCTCTCTCCCTCCAGCTTTGCCACCTGTGGTGCCTCCCACACCAGACTGTGGCCCTTAGTCTGTCACTCTCCTCCACAGACACCCAAAGCCACCTTCGTAGTGCAAATGAAGACAAGGAGAGGAAGCAGAGCAGCAGGGTGGAGGAGAGGGAAAAACTTGAGGGGGTTAGGTTGGTCGTTCCTACAGCCAGAGAGGTGAAGTTAAGATGATAGGCTGACCTTCTCTTCATGTGGCTCTTGAAAAGAAAAGCTGAAGGCAGAGAGACCTGTAACATTCAAGATAAACAATTTCCTTCTGTGATCCAGCACGTCCAGGGCTTGCAGCCTTAGTTTGTCACATGAAACTGCACCTTGTGAGAAGGCACAATGGACCCCGGTTCCTCTCTCTGGATCAGCAAGAGGAGGGATGAAAATACCTCGGCATTGTTGCTCTCACAAAAACCCAAAGCCAAGTCCAAGTGCTGGAATTTGGTAAGGAGCAGTTAAAGATGTGCTGTCCAGCTCCCGGGAACTTTGAACTAAGCTGAAGAGCCAAAATTGTTTGGTTTCTTTCAGTGTGTGATTCTGGGATATACAAGCTCTGCCAGTGTGTTTCTTACACCACTGTGTAGAAAACAGAGCCTTTATCTTCTTCACCACTTCCCAAAGGTGTTCTAAAGTCATCGAGGGGAGCTGGGGAAGGTCGAGTGGTTGAGTCTCAAAGGAGGCATCTTCAGTAGGCAGAGACTGTACGAAACAGCTGRGAGCTGGAAAAAAAAGACTGGGAATATCGATCCCTCGCTTTGAGGAGAGTCCTTTGCACCCACCAGGTGCCGTGGGAAGTGAGCAGCTCGCAGGAGCAGAGCTCAGCAGGTCCTGCTTGCCCGGGGGCTGGTGACCTGGCTGCCAAATGACCTCCACACTTGGCCTGAAGTGTGGATGTGTGCCTGGAGAGGAGAATCACCCGGCCTGGTAACCCTTCTGCAGCTGCACTCCAGCTGCTTTGCCCTCCCAGTACCCAACAGGGGAGGCAGAGAGCAATTGTTCTTTTTCTGTAACCCGATTCGTTTCTCCCAGCTGCTTTCCACAGCCTGGTGCTCCCTTGAAATCTCATTAGGGCTGGGCTGTGATTGTGTGGTGGCTTGAAAAGAAGAACCGCGAAAGGAAAACAAAATGAGGCAGGGAGAAGGAACATCAAGGAACTGGCAGGGCAGGAAGAGAGAGGTGGTAAGCACAGCAAGGGGGCATGAGAGACAACATGAAACAGATTTCCTTGAAAGAGTTGGTGAAGCAGACTGTCCCCATCTCCTTCTTCATCTGGGGCCAGGAGAGAACAGGGTCAGGAGTGAGGAGCTCCTCAGAGGGCACAAACTGCTCCCCTTTTGTGAAACCAGAAGTTTCTCAGATGTTTTGAATGTYCTTTGTTTACCTTGAGGGTGAGAATTAGAAAGGGATTTATACAGGTGGTTTTTCTCCTGGCCACTGCAGGCATTTCCATACAATGGGTGGCATCCCAGGGACTTGGGTGCTCTRTGCTTTCTCAGACCCCGTTCTGGGCTCTGTTGGCTCCTCCACCCTCTCAACGTGCTGCCAACAAAGGTGGTTTGACAGAGCTGAGTGCTTGTTGGTAGTGAGTGGTTCTCACGGAGCAGGGCTGCTTCCCCAGGCCTGGGCAGTACTGGACTGCCCACCCCAGTGTTTCATTTTAGTCACACTGGGTGGAATGGGAAATGCAATTAAAGGAATTCCAGCTTCTCATCTGAATCTTGTCAAGCTGTTCTGGAGGAGCGATCCCGGGGAGTTAATCRTATGCAGTGAGAAGCTCTGTCTTCCAGCCTTTCCACAGGAAATTTCCTTTTGTCTCCTCAAACACCCCAGGAGCCTGAAGGACAAACGAACAAGAGCACCTGCCTGAAGTGCTAAATCTTCTCCAGTTATCCTGTAAGCTTCTGTCCTCACCTCTTCTCTTTCCCCACCTTTCTTCTTCCTGCACAAAGTTCCTTCAATCCCAAACATTGTAGGGAGCAGTTAAGCATTTAGCAGAGAGGTGTGACATGAAACCAAGACTTTGGACAAACGTGGCTTTGCTCTGCCCAGGTATTTTCCAGAGATTGTGGTAACTGGGCTGCACCTTTGTTTGCATCAGAAGGTGCTTCCACGTGACTTTACACCCAGGGCATGTCCTGTCCTGAGAGTGGAGGGAAAAAAATCAATCCAAAAGGAGGTGGCTCCTTCCCTGAGGTGCTTTGCATAATGCTTCAGTGAAGTGTTCAGTACCTTCCTCTTTAATAATCAGTTCTGCCCCATCTGCATAGAGCAGCCCATGTCCAGGGCTCTGCCTTTTCAGTAATAACCTCATCAGGGACAGCACAGACAGACTTGTGCTCCGGCAAAGCGGAGTCTGGCTGATGTCATGTCTCGCCTCAAGGACTTTTCCTGGTCCTCTGGGTAATGGCTGTTAACAGATGCTAAAACACACACGTGTAGGTCTTGTGCCCCTCGGGCTCACAGGGAGAGGCTATAGAAAGAGGAACAGGCACCCTGGGGCTGCATGGGAGGAGATAACATCACTGCAGGGCAGGAAGTGATGGCACAAGGGAACATCTCTGAAGAAAGGGTTTGGGGAGAATGAAACAGTCTGGGGTGGTTGGCTGTCAGGAGTGTAAAACCTGCCTTTTAGATGTCCCCACTTGCACATCCATGGCAGCAGGAACGAGCAGAGGTGTGGGGGAACAGGCAGGTAGGGATCTCAGAAGCCAGCACCGTTTTGAAAGCCCTGTCCAGTTCCCATCTGCTGGCTCCAGGGGTGAGCAAGCCATGGCTGGGGGAGTTTGCAATCGACAGAGCAGCATTTATAGCATGACTTGTTTGACAGCTCCTGGCACGAGCACAGGACATGGAGATGGTTTTTAATAGCATGTTTGTATTATAAAAAGAACACTGTTTCAGCTGAGATTCCCTGGACAGAGGCGAAAGACATTCAGGCAAGGACAGCGCTGCCGGTGTTGCTGCAGAAGTGAAACAGATGGGAAGTTCAGTGTGTCACCTTGAAAACACAGATCATCACAGCTCCGCTCCTGCCGTCCTTGAGAGCTCCCCTAGTCACTCCAGCATCATGTCCAGAAATCTCTCTAGGGTCTGATTTGGAGGGAGGAGGACCTTGGAAATGGAATTAAACTTATATTCGCGTTCTTTTGGTCTCTGTGTTGCAGAGACAGAACTCGCCCAGAGCAGGGACATGGAGGTGGCCACAAATGAGGTGTCCCACACCACTAATGGGAGAAGTGGGAGAAGCCTGACGCTGCCCAGCCAGCCCCTGAAGTGGTCGGTGTCAGGCACAGCCCGTGCTGTTGGCACCTGTCCCCTCTGCTGGCTGCCCTTGGACAGTGCTCGCACAGGTCGTGCTTAGAAGCACATTCCTGCCCGCCAGCTGCGGRGACAAGGAGTTGTGCATTCAGATGTCAAGATTATTCTAAAACACAGTTATTTTATTTAGGTTTATTCAGTCTYGAAGGTATCTCCAGACTTTTCACTATTGTTGAGTGTGTTCCTTGGGACGTTGTTGGGGTGCACTATGTGCTGGAAGAGAAATAGACCCTGAGGGCCAGAGAGAGAGCCTCTTTCTTGGACCCAGAGGTGACCCTGGGAGTGCATCCAGGTCACCAGGGATGGGCTGAGAGAGGATTGTGGGTTTCTGGACAGTGCTGGACCTATGAGATGTGATAATTGTAGTTTGTGACCTTATAGGGTATTGTTTACCTGTTACCATMATAGGCAATGTCTGTGCAMTACCCCAGGTGATTGGGGGACACTGAGGTGAACATCTTTCCTGTTTATATGATGTGATATCCTGTTGGGTGCTGGTATTTAGGGAATATTCACTGCACAATAAAGGCTTTGCACCTTTCCATCTTGTGTGTGAAGTCCATGCCCTTGCGTGATTACTGCAGGACGTGGAGACAGATGCAGGCTGGCAGGGCGAGTGGGGTGTCATGGAGAGGAAAATGCTCACCTGGGCAGGGCTGTGGGGGTGTGGACATGCTGAGCACAGCTGTGTCTGAAGGGGGGACCCTGTTTTGCAGAAGAGGGAGACTGGAGGAGAGGCTTCCTGGCTTGCCTYGACCTGCACAGAGTGTCCTATGAGCCCTTGAAAGAAAAACACCCCGTTCCTGGGTCTCCTCCGAGAAAGAACTTCYGAGAATTTCCTGAATTGCAGCATCCCTAAGAGTTTGCCTGTGATATTTGCTTTGCTTGGCTGTGGGATTGACAGCATGGACACATCATATTCACGTCAGACCACCTGAAATGCTGTCCCTGCTTGCCAGGAAAGCAGSCAGCTTTATTGGACTGCAGTGAGGGATTTGCTTGGAGGTGAAGAGGGAAGGGAGCTCTATGAGTAAAAACAAATATCAGAACAATAAAAGCTAGAAAGTGACTGTCTAGGATATTAATCTCTCAGCCACACTGTTATTTAGGATTTTTCACAGAGTATTCTGAGTTGGAAGAGAATAAACTATCTCTCCAGCAGAGGAAAATTGAGGAATGTGTTTCCAGGTCTCTGAGCCCTCTGTTCAGAGGTTTTCTTGTTGCTGTTGAGTACAAGTGAAGTGGCAAAACCCACATTTAAATCCTTCATTTTATCCTAATTTTGGAGGCCATCTAAGACATGTTCCTCTCATGGCTTTGCTCCTCTCTTTGGCATTTGGCAGAAAGCCGAGCTCTTAACTCAGAGAAAGAAGCTCGTAGATGGAACAGAGGAACCACGGGGTCCCAGTCCCTCTGGATCCCACTAATTACACCCTTGAGAGGGGTCAGCTGAACTGAACACACAAACTTGATTAAAGCCGCTTGAAAAGGATGTTTTGGCAAGGCCCAGCTGTGTTTATTTGGTGTGTAAGGTAACCTGAAAACACACACTGTTCATTTCAAGTCGCGTCATGCAAACCCTGTGAGTTTAAGCTGTTAGTCTGAAACCCAGTAGCCCTAACTCATATCTGCTCTGAACCCAGGGTGGAACTTGGTCCAGAGCAGAGTTCCTAGAGCCAAATCTGACTGGAAATATGGGCTGATTCCCCATCTGTGAGGGCAGAGCAGCAGAGATAACCCAAGGAGCAGGCCTCAGGGTAGCACATAAGGCGAGCTCCCGGCTCTCCTGTGCTGGGCACAGGCTGGTTTCTGAACAAGTCTCTTTTCTTTTGGATTGAAAATGTTTGGGGTTTTCTTAGAAATGACTTTTCACGCAGCAAACTCGTAGCTTTTGAAAAATGAAAGGGTTTGAGAGTGCAGTAAAATCTTTTTGTTGTTATTTTTTTTCTTCCTATACACAATACCCCTGTCAGCTGCCCATCCTTTTATTTCTCACAAACGTTCTTTTACCGAGTGYCACTCTTTCCACTAAATGCTTTCGGGTTTTGCCATTCTGTGTTTCCATGAGGAAAACCAGGGCTGATCAGGGATGTGCTGCAGTGCCAGGTGATGACAGTGAGCCAGGCCCAGCAGGGACATGCTGAAAGGCTGGGTTGGACATGAGCACGCTCAGCCAGCAGAGGCAACGCTGCAGGGCATCCCTTGGCATGGGATAAACTCACGTGACAGCATTTAGGGTAGGCAGCCCTCGGGGTTTGCCTCACRGGGAGTTTGATTTATCATTTTGTGACTGAAATCCGATGTCATATTGCATGCATGCCAACATGCGTGTGCTACCCCACGTGTGATCCAAATGGTGTGGCCAAACTGTTAAAGCAATTCCTCCTTACTTCGTTAGCTCCTTCTGTTAAAAACACTAAAAATGCCTGTGCTTTCACAGAGAAGTTAACAACCTCCATGTGCTGCACAGCAGATGGTGCAGTAATGGTGGAGGCGTATTTTACAATAACCCTTTTCCACATGGGGAAATCGAGGCACTGAGAAGTCTCTTCCTGACAGCTGAGAACGAGCCAGGGGCAGAGARAAACTACAGGGGTGCAGGAGATCAAGAAACAGTGCCCTGAGTTTTAGGGGCTGAGCTCATCCTGCCAAACTTC
Organism: Parotia lawesii; assembly: GCA_003713295.1. Taxonomy (NCBI): domain Eukaryota; kingdom Metazoa; phylum Chordata; class Aves; order Passeriformes; family Paradisaeidae; genus Parotia; species Parotia lawesii. Next base: position 763,342 of record RAHM01000060.1, on the reverse strand, counting down.
AGCTACTCAGCTTTGATCAGGGGACTCTGCCAAGGYCAGGAAGAGCAAGAGGTATTTCCAGAAGACAACCTGGACTGCTTCATATTGGGATCTCCCTCCAGAAGTCCCTACCCCTTTCTAAGGGCTGTAGGAAACCCATGGTTAAACACCTCCTGTTTTAATCACCTGGGCAGATGCCTCCAGCTAAGTGGGATCTGAATAACGCYCAGGGAAGGGTCTGAGCTCTGTCCCAGTGCAGAACCCCAGCCATGCAAGGTTCCTCAGCATCAGAGTGGRGATTCCTGATGGGAGCAGGTGCTGAAGGCTTCAGGAGCTGTTGTGGTTTAACCCCACACAGCAGCTCAGCCAGGCACAGCTGCTCACTCACTCAGCAGGGTGGGGGAGGAAATCGRGAGGGTAAAAGTCCTCCCAAAGGCCAGAGCACTTTTGTATAAATCTTTCCTCATGTAATTCTTTCCTCAGGTAATTCTGAAAGAAAATACATTTGTAAATGCCAAAATTTCCCAATGGGCTCCCTATGGAGAGGCAAGGGATCCAGCTCAGCTACTGAGGTCTGCCTCGTGAATAACTGTGCTAATAATAGCCACTGAAATTAGATCAAACCACAGGACAGTGACAATAACAGCTCAGATTTTTTCAGAAGAGCTGAATGACTCGTGCACCACACCTTTTGCACAGGCTGGCTATGAATGGCACAAGAGGAGCTCTTTAAAGCTGATCCCTCCTGAAAATCTGGGCTTGACAACAAATGCTAAGCCCCTGGGATAGCTGACCCTCCACTCTTCCAAAGCGTTAGCATTGATTATCCCAGACTTGAGTGCTGAACTTTACAGCAGGACATAACTGAGCAGCCAGCCCAGAAGTGAGATGTCACCAGTGACTCCAGTTGGGAGTTAAACACTGACAGTGGCATCTAATGTGAATTTATCACTGCGTTTTTGGTTGCTTTCTCCTACACCAGAGATATTGCTTAGGAGGAGCTATGTAAACTCACATGAACTCAAATGGGGTGTGCAGTGATGGGGGAGAATATGTCAAATATTGTGCTATTTTGGCCCCAACACTGTGCCAATGCTGCTTTTATTTCACAGTTTTACAGCCTGATCCGTGTCTCCATCACCACATACCCTATATCCAAGCAGTACCCAGTGAGATCCAGAACATTCAGGTGCTGGGATGGGCCCTCCCAACCCCCTGGGTTTGGGCAGTGGCCATGCCTGTGCACTTGGCTGTGAGTGCAGCTGCTGTCCTAGCTCCGTGTCTGCTCGTGCCTGTTTTGAATGAACTGTAGAGGCAAAGCCACCCCTTTGAAYGTGCTGCACCTGCCCCCATTCTCCCCACTTAGAGATCCATTAGGACCCTGTCCCTGCCACCTTTGCTCACCCCCGTGTCTAACCAGGGTGAAGCATCAGCCCGGAGAGTGACTTCGGCCACCTGATGGCAAAAGCTCTTCCCTCATGATCTCGTTCCTATGCAAGGGACGTGTTGGGCACCCATCACTCCTCACCGAGGGCTGCCAGGGGAGCAAGGGCGAGGGAGATGAGGTGGGGCCCGTGCTCTGCCCTGCTCTGCCCGCCCCCGGCAGGACACGCTGTCCGAGGGAGTGCGCCGGGAGCTGCAGCTATTTTAGCAGCACGGCTGGAGGAGCCGGCTCTGAACCAGCAGCGAGGGCAGYGCGGGGAGGATGTGCTGCAGTCATAAAAATTCCACCGAGATAAATCGATAGAGGGAGGAGGAGAACGAGAGGGAGGGATGGCAAAGTCAGACTTTCTTCATCTCTGCACACAAAAGAGAGGGGGACAATGGGCGCCGTGCGGGTTCAACAGGAGTGAAAGGGACCAAGGGTCACGTCAGGAGCTATCAGGAGCAGGTGACTGAGTGTAGTATGGGCTGGTGGAACTGGATTTGGGGTCTGGTTCAGACAGCTGCTGAGTGCCAGACTTGTTCCTGCATGGCATTAATTAGCATCTTCTCAGGGAGGCTGAAAAAGAGTTTAAGGAGCAAATTGACTTGCAGCRGCGAGCAGCAGAGTGGTGGGCTAATGGCGTGGGCTACTGCCAGTCCAATCCAGGCAGGAGCTGCCTCCCAGAACTGCTAGTTATCCATGAGCTAGGACACACTCTCTCACCAAAACTGAAGGTCCTTATTATGGTGAAAAATCTCTTTTCTGCTGGCAAAAGACTCAGGATTTTTAACTGGTTGCACCCAGAGCCGGGATCATGAAGCCCCAGCTTTCTTTTCTAATCTTCAGCAAGGGATATCTGCCCAAGGACCCAGAGTGCTCTTGGTTTTCATATGAACCATTTGCAGTGTAGGTCCTGTAGCAGGGGGTGGATTCTCACTAGATTTATGCAGAGCACTATGATTGCTCGATGTACAAATTAGGTGTGTGGAACAGGGCTGGGCTGTATCCCAATAAATAACAGAAAKAGCTGTCTGCCTGCCTTCTCTGCTAGGGTGATGAGCAGCTTTCCCTGCCYGTGACTGACAGGTGTAGCTGAACTTAGGGCTGGATTCAGCCAACGTCCAGCCTGCCCCTTCATGCCTGTGCTTAAAAGGAATATTGAGCTGTCTGCCAAGAGGAAGCCCAAGGTCTTGTTTRTATGGTCCTGGCTTTCCAGGCTCAGCCCACCAGTGAACACAGAGTCTTTGGCTCTTTCTAAGTGTGCCATGGATGTCCTGGCCACGAGCTAAAGGTGAGCCTGGAAAGGCGTCAGTGGCCACCAACACCTCCTCCCAGGCTGAGAAAATAAATGTTCTGGCTGTGACTGCCTGCAGACCAGAGGAGCAGGCTCTGCTTGGCCTGAATCCTTCTCAGAACATCCCGTTCTTCCCTGTCTTTCCCAGGAATACACCATTGACATCTTCTTTGCTCAGACGTGGTACGACCGGCGCCTGCGGTTCAACAGCACCTTGAAGGCGCTCACGCTGAACACCAACATGGTGAGCCGCATCTGGATCCCTGACACCTTCTTCAGGAACTCCAAGCGGGCCGACTCCCACTGGATAACCACTCCCAATCAGCTCCTCCGCATCTGGAATGACGGAAAAGTGCTCTACACTCTCAGGTACATCCAGCAGGCTCTTAGCTCTGCTGAGGGGAGAGAACAAGGAGACGGTCGAGTGGTTTCCTAAACTGAAATCCTTTAGAACGTTGTCTTGGTTAGTCCACCTGTTTTATTCTGTTAATAAACATTTGGCTTTTTGTTCCCATAACCTGTCACTTCCATAAATGAATCTGAAAAGTTGACTAAACAGAAGGGATTTTTGAAGGTGAAACTTAGATGGTTTTCCTCACCTTGAAAAATATCCAAACATGTATTTTTGGTTTGGAATGTTCCTGCAAACAGACTGATCTTCAGCAAATTAGTTCTCAAGGAAGTGAGAATGCCTCTGTCACATTTAGGTGTTGGAATCAAACCATCTTCACCAGCTCAAAATCTCTTTCTCTCTCTTCCTGTCTCAGGCTGACAATCGAGGCTGAATGTCTGCTGCAGCTTCAGAATTTCCCGATGGACACTCACTCCTGCCCTTTGGTTTTTTCCAGTTGTGAGTATACATATTTTTAGAATAGCTTTAGAAGGCAAGCAGAGAAACCTCAGTGGAGTAATACTTTTCTGGGGAAACCATGCTCCCTTTTAGCTACATTTTTTCACCTATTTTCTGTGGCCCCCTTCCTGAGCCATTATCCTTCATGGCCTGAAGCATCCTCCCGCTCCTGGGCTAGCAGAGGTCATCAGGGACAGATTCACAGCATCTCTGAGTTTCTCCTTAATTTGGGTGGATGGTTGGAGGAGATTGTTTCACTGACCTTCTGGTCACTCCAGACAGACCATGGATATACTCTGGTGGACAAATAGCACCCGTCCTACCTTGAATCTTCCCCCTTCTCCCACTCTCTGAGTGAGGTCTGGAAACTTTCTGCTCCAAAGGAGGGTTACTCAGACCTTCCCTCTCAGACTCTTCAGCAGAGAGGGCTGCTGATGTTATCACATGTCCTCTGGTAATTTTGCAGGGAGCCTTTCTGCGCCAAGAGATCCCTGTCCTCGTGCGTGGGTGGGAAATCTGATTTAATCATCTGAGCTCGGGTTCTCCTGCTTCCCCTGCCACTGAAGAGCTGCAGCTCAGAGCTCTGAGGTGCTTCAGAGGGAGGCAGCATGCTGAGGAGATCTCATCCCTTCATCTCCCACCACCCCTCACTCTTTGCTAATTAACGGTGCATGCCATACACGCTTGATAATTAGAAWTGCACTGTTAGTTTGCTGCCAAGCTCTTACTCCATCCTCCTCTGAGAGACTTTCTCCTAGGTCCCTGCTTCACAGCAGGCTTGTTTCTTTGTCAAGAAAGCCAGAGGCAGGAGAAGCCATGCTGCAGCCTGCAGGACCAGATTATCTTCTCCATGGAGAGTGCACACCTTCTTTTCCAGAGATCAGCTGCCAGGGCAAGAGGTACAGGGAGCACACAGAGCAGCCAGAGCCATGCTGGCAGCTTTGTATTCCCAGTGTGCTCATGCCTGGGATGGCACTCATGGGGTGCCAGCTGCCCCAGGGAGCTAAAACCCTTAAAGATKTCAGGCTGGTGGAGTCAMAGAATCACAGAACAGTCTGGGCTGGAAAAGGCCTTTGGACAGCCCCACTGACAAGGCAGGGTGACCTACAGCAGGTTACACAGGAATGCAGCAAGGTGGGGTTTGGAATCCGTAGTTTTGAATCCAGCATTGTGGAAGGGAGACTCCACAACCTCCCTGGGCAGACTGTCCCTTTGCTCTGCCACCCTCAAAGAAGTTCTTCCTCAAACCAGCAGAGTCCTCTTGGACCAAGCCACGTCTCGTTGCCAGCAGTGCAGTCCTTGGAAAGGCTCTGTTTCTGGCAGTGCTTTGTTCCTGGCAGTGCTTTGTTCCTGGCAGTGCTTTCCCCATCCCCAGGATCTGAAACAGCCCACGAGGGGGGACGCAGTCCCTACTCCCATTCCGTGTGGGAATGTCTCAGGGAATCTCAACAAAAGGCACCTGCCTGAAGAGTTCCTGTTTACAGAACAGCTCTGGTGAGATGCCAGCRCTTTTGCAGTCAGGCTGGTGACCAAGGTGGGGGTAATTGGCACACTCTTCCACTGATGTCCGTGCCCCTTTCCCAGATGGATACCCTCGGGAGGAGATCGTCTATCGCTGGAGACGCTACTCCATCGAGGTCTCTGACCAGCGCACCTGGAGGCTCTACCAGTTCGACTTCACGGGGCTGAGGAACACCTCGGAAGTGCTCAGGACTGGGGCAGGTGAGGCAAAGGGAGGCAGCCCACAGGAGCAGCASTGTGCTGGAGACCTGGGGGGAGGCAAAGGAGTCGCCAGACCGCTCCACARGGGTGGGGAAGGAAGGTCACAACAGCACAGTCAGAGAAAAAAGCTAAAAATGAAGGGATGGACCTTGGCAAGAAGTGATGGAGATGAGTGGTGAGAAGACAAAGCAGGGAGAGGCCAGAACCACTGACATCTGTGAACTGTGGGGTGACAATGCTGATGTGGATGAAGCTATCCCTAATTGAAGGGTCAGGAGGGAGAGGAGAGGGAACTTAAATCCCCTCTTGCTGCAGTGTGTGCACTCTGTGTGATCTCTGGGTGATGCTTATGATTGGGATGGGGGTGGAGAAATCAGAACTTGCAGGTCTCGATCTTTCCGTCTGCAAACTCCTGTCAGGCTGATGAACCCCTGAACTGTGCTGTAAGAGACAGGGACAAGGGCTGCATGTGTGAAGAAACTAAGTAATGGAAGCTCCTCAGCTCCTCCTCCTCCTCCCCATAATAGCTCACATCCCCTTTCCTTCCCACAGACAACTGAGGAAAGCCTCTGGATTCCTGAAGGTGGGGTGAGCTCATACTTTTAAGCCCCCTGAAAGAGCAAGGAGCGGTGCTTCTCGCACTCTGCAGGAAGCTGCTGCTCTCAACAGTGGCAGGCAGGGTAGAAAGGCAGCACAAACTGGGACAAGAAGTGAAAGTGTCTTGAATGCACCAGTGGCCCTCTGATGTTTGTAATTCTCTTTTTTTTGGTAATTGCTTGCAAGCTCCGTCTTAACCCCAGAGCTGTCAGGTGGCTTTCTTCCAATACTCACTGCGAGCCTCTGAAAAAGAGAAAGAACCTCCACCGTAAGTTGCCAAATGAGCAATTAGGATGTGCAGCACCACATGCCTTTTCCAGAGGCAGAACCAGACTCTCAGTGGAAGCGATTGAAGGACACCTCCTTTGTCACAGCTCAGGTGGTTCGTTAGCGAGCCAGGCCATGCAGCCTGTTACAGCCAAAGAGCTTCTAGAGAAAAGAAACCCTTGCAATCAGCTGAAGATAAATGCTCTCTGCAGTTTCTTCCCTGAATCTTTTCCAAGCCATGTGCTTCTCAGTGTCCTTAGCCGGGCCAGTACAAACGCAGCCTGGTGGCCGTATGGACAGCCAGGCAAGCAGCCAGGTGGGCAACCGCAAAGTCAGCTCTTCAATTAGTCACAAAGACATCCAGCAGGACAGCTACAGAGCCAGCCAGGTAGGCACAGAGTCCACTAGCCACAAAACCAGCGAGTCTCCAAACCTACTCAGCCAGCCACGTGAAGTTAACAATCTGGGCAGCTACAAAAGCAGATGGACAGGCACTTAAAACAACAAGAAAACCTCATCAGAAACTCTGAATTCTGAAACTTTGCTGATTTTTCCTCTTTAAGAAGCTCCATGTCATGATTCCAATGTCTCTGTTGCTCTTTTCTAGGGGAGTACATGGTGATGACAGTTTCTTTTGACCTAAGTAGACGTATGGGTTACTTTGCCATTCAGACCTACATTCCCTGCATCCTGACTGTTGTTCTTTCCTGGGTTTCCTTCTGGATCAAGAGAGACTCTACGCCAGCCAGGACATCTCTGGGTAAGAGACAGGATGATGCATGTCTGATGCTTGTCAAACTCTGCCAGGCAAGCAGACTGGCAGTGTTGGAGTACAAAATCTCCTGAAGCACTTTGCCATTTTCTGGCATTTTTGAGCTTACCAGAGAATATTCCACTCCTTCAGCTTCCTGTGTGTAACACTCCACAGCTCAACCAAATCTCCAGCTGTGCTGGCTTGGGCTGCTGGATAATCTCAGGAGAACATCTCGCTCTCATGTCTTGATCTGAAACCCAAGCACAGCCTTTTCCAAGCTGACAGTGGGGTATTCTCATGCACCAAAAGGGAGAGGGAGGGGCTGAGCTGTGGCATTGCAGTGCTGCCCAAAGGCCTCCTGTCACGTCCACGTTTTCTACATTTCCTCACCACTTTTCRAGGCCTCTGTGTAGGGCCGGTGACAGGAAGGCTGTGGGGTTAATGGGCAGAGTTGCTTGGCTGCATCCACAGAGCCCCAGGCTCYGGCAGGAGCTGGAAGCCCTGTGGGTACAACCTTTTTCTGTCGGTCACCCCACAGCACCCAGAGAGTGACAACAGCTCTGCCTATTGTTTAGATTTTCTCAGCAAACTGCAGTGGCTCCTTGAGGCAGGAGAAAAGCTTCTGTTGATTGAATGCTGCTCTGATAGGTGCTGGGGAGATCTTTGCGAGTCTTTAATACGCTTTGGCTGTATCTGCGTTTTGCAGCAAGCTGCGATTCCCAGCGCTGTCCTTCCTATCAGCCCCGCTGACTTTGCCTTTAATTGGAGGTAGCATTCCCAGCCCTGCCTGCAGGTCTCTGTGGGGATGGAGAGGAGAGGAGGGCCCATCAGCTATTCAGAGCCCATCCATGATGGCCATGTCTCCCCACCTCCCTATCAAAATTAATTTGTTTGGTGCCCGTGGAGAGAGGAGGAGGAGGAGGGTGTCATTTCCAATGAAGGTGAGGGTGTGCCGTAGTCTGTGGCTGRTAAAGGAATGAACAGCAAGAGGAAAATATTATGCACGGCTCTAGTGACTGTCTCAAAAAACAAAGGCAAGTTCCCCCAGGAGAGGGGCCCCTCTCTATGGGAAGGGAACTCAGCACGTGAAGAAGAATGTATTCTCTCCACAGCCCCTGTTGTGCTTAATACAAATGATGCCCAGCACATTTCGAGCCTGCCAGCCTACATTAGGGAGATGTAAACTGGACCAGTTCCACTGGCACTTCAGAAATATGGGAAGTCACATCACATCTGCTGATGCAAGTACGGCAGCGAAACATGAAAATCTTCTGCCATGCTCACCCCCAGAGCCACTGAGGTGACCCCAGGAAAGGGTGGCAGGTGGATTTAGATGGATGCGAGAGAAGGAGAAACGGGTGGACTTCCAGCTTCTTCCCCACATCCTGAAAAACAGTGGATGAGATCACAATACCAACTCCTGCAGCTGATCCTTTGTTGACTCCTGACACTTCGTCTCTGGAAGCAGAAACGTGAGCATTGCTGCTTCTGCAAAAACAGCTCCAAGCCCCACTCAAGTCAAAAGAAATTCCTTATCACCTCCCACGCACTTGCTCTCTGCATCAAGGAATGGATAGACTGTGAAGAGCTGTCTCYGAAGAATAGCCACRAGCAGACTGAAAATTTATGGGTAGGAATTGGACCAAGGAAATAAAGRGAACCTTGAGATTGGTGTCTACAACAGAGAAGCCCATTGACCAGGGAGCAAAACAGTACTGGCAGACCTTTCAGGACATTTTCCAAAGAGCACAAGGGCTCTCAATCCCCAGGTGTAAGAAGTCAGGAAAGGAAGGCAAGAGACCAGCATGGATGAGTCAAGAGCTTCTGGTCAGACTAAAGGGCAAGAAGGAAATGCACAGGCAGTGGAAGCAGGGACAGGTGTCCTGGCAGGATCACAGGGACACTCCCCAGTTATGTAGGCATGGGGTTAGGGATGCATAGGATATTAACAGGGGCTTCCCCAGGTTTGTCAGCCCGAAAAGGAAGGTCAAACAAAGTTGTATACAACTGGCAAATGGGTAAAAATGGATGAGAAGGAGGCTGAGGTAATTTTTTGGCTCAGTCTTCACTGGCAGCCTGTCTCCCCACATTCCACAGTGGATGGACTGCAAGACAGGGACTGGGGCAGCCAAGTGCCTCTCACTGCAAGAGAAGATCAGGTTTGAGACCACCCAAAGAACCTGAACATCCATAAGTCTATGGGACCTGACAAGATGCATCCCAGAGCATGGCTGATGTGGTTTCTAAGCCACCCTCCATGATACTTGAAAAGTCATGGTAGTGACCAGAAAAGGAGAAATATTGCACCCACTTTTTCAAAGGGTAGAAAGGAGGACCCTGGGAACTACAGACCTGTCAGCCTCCTGGGAGGATCATGGAACAGATCCTTCTAGAAGCTGTGCTGAGGCACATGGAGGACAGGAGGTGCCAACGCAGCCAGCACGTCTGCACCAAGGGCAAGCCCTGCCTGACCAACCCAGCCTCACGCGGAGTCTGAGTTTCCCGCTCCTTTACCAGCCCACATTGTGTGATACCCGAGTTTTGAACATCTATCTTTCTCATAGAGCATTGTTAGAGGGTTCCTCAAGACCAGASTGTGGCTGAGCAGAGCAAAAATGGAACCAGACAACCAGAGTAGAAGGAAAATGGGGGTGTTTTGGGGGCTGGATGCGTGTGGAAGACAGAAGTGCTCCCTGTCAGTACTTACCCCAGCTCTTTTCTCTCTTAGGTATCACRACTGTGCTCACCATGACCACCCTGAGCACCATCTCCCGCAAGCACCTCCCCCGTGTTTCCTACATCACAGCCATGGACCTCTTTGTCTCYGTGTGCTTCATCTTCGTCTTCGCCGCTCTCATGGAGTACGCCACGCTCAACTACCTGGTGGGAAACAAGAAACCACTGGAGCACAGCCACAGGAAAGCCAGGCTGGTAGGTCAGAGGGGCCAGCAGAGGTGGATGCTGTTACAACCCCAAGCTATTTAAAAATATCCTTCCTGAGCTGCACTGGGAACTGCTGATGTGGTTCAGTGCCTGACCCGTACTGTGTTCACCCAGTCCTCAGACCACTCTGTGTGCTGGGTCTGAGAGGTGAGACACAACCAGAAAAAGTAGCTGAGGCTCCCTTTAAAACAAGGAAGCCCCTGTCAGAGCCAGGCACCTTGTGCTCTCCTCAGAACTGCTGGAGAGCTTATCAGAACAGTTTAGAATGACTCACATGACTGAATGTAAGTGCCACTTTAAGACACCTGTATCAGTTTGATCTCCGGTTACAGAGATATTTTGGTTCACAGAGATGCAGAAACCTACTTTCTTTTGTGGTCTTCCTTCAGAAGACCTCCTGAGTGTGGGGATAGTGAACCCAGGGTGGTCAACATTGTCTTCATCCTCATCCTCATCCTCATCCTCTATCATGAGATCTGCCCAAGCTCATGGCAGGTACTTCTAACACATGAACTGAAAGAGGCCTCTGAACTGGGACAGAACTGAAACAGAAAAAGATATATCTCTTCTGGGCCAGGCTAATTTCCCAGCACATCCCTTATATCCCTCATATCCCCCCGCCCTCATATCCCAGGGTGGACAGAGCTCTTCCATGAGGCTCACGAKGGGCCAAGAGGAGCCACACACAGCCTTTCCCCAGCTTCTCTCCAGTAACTGGCAGCAACCAGCAGACGCATCTGGGCTGTGTGCTGCRCCTTCAGAGACAGCTGAGCTCAGGGGAATGAGGGAAGAGGCCAGAACAGATCGARCAGGTCGTGTTTCTGCACTGGCTGTTATTGGCACAGATGGGGAATCAGAGCAATCAGACTTTTGCTGAGTAGGGCTGTGCCCTGGGGTGCCAGGAAGGACGCTCACAGTCATGCAGGGAGCTGCCAGTTCCCCCAGTACGCAAACGTGGTGATTCACAGCCAGGTGCAGAGACTGGGGACGAACAGTCATCCCTCTCCATCAAACTGYACCCATGATGATCTGATCTGTTGCCAGCTGGGTGTGGGATGGTGTCTAGGACAGGTTTTGTTGCCTTTTCCTCCTCTTTAACCTGCCCACCTCTCCCCCTTCCAGCCACCTGCCGGCGCACAGGTGATGCCAACCTTCACCACCATCAACATCAACCACATCATGCACTGGCCCCCAGAGATCGAGGAGGATGAGGATGACGACCCCGGCTCCCCGTGCCTGGAGGGAAAGGAATGCGAGAGGTTCTTTTGCTGCATCGAGGACTGTCAGACGGGAATGTGGCGGGAGGGGAGGGTCCGCATCCACATATCCCGCCTGGACTCCTACTCCCGCGTCTTCTTCCCCACCGCCTTCCTGCTCTTCAACATCGTCTACTGGATTGCCTATCTCTATCTCTAGCCCTTCTTTGTTCTCAGCTGGGACGGACTGGACACCAGAGAGAGGGGCTGCTCAAGGAGCATAGAGAACAGCGTCTCTTCTGTTGTAGTCAGCTGTCAGTCTGAACAACCCAACCTGGTGATTCCCTCTTCCCGCTCTCTCATCTCTTCTGAGAAGAACCAAACAGCTTTTTTTTAGCCTTCTAACATATCTTTTTAGAGAATCTACCCTTCCCCAGACAACCCTCTCTCCAAAACCACCAGCATTGTACTCCTTGTAAGATTACCCAAAAACATCCTATTGCCATCTCAAGCATTAGGGATTTTGTCAAAAACAAAAACCTTAATGCGTTTCATTTTTCCATCCAATCCTACTCCGAAATTTCAAGGGAAGTGATGGCAAATGGAGTTTTCTGCACAGTCATTAAGACTGCAAAGGAAATAAAATACATCTTAMGACTTCTGCGCCACTTCCACCAGAACAGACTTTGTGGGGTGCTAGAAGCTCGGAAAGGTCAGAAGGAAATAGCGTGGAAAAGGACAGCAGTGCAGCATTCCCACAGCAGCTGGGCTTGGCTAAAATGTTTTGGGCCTGCCCAGAYATCTGATGGTGGCACTGACGAGGATGGAGCTGCTGCAAGCCTCCCCCAGCTCCCCGCAGAGTCTCTATGAAGCATTCCTCACGGATCACTCCAGGACACCCACCCACTGAGGCGCTGCTGATTCCCATCAGACGGTGGTGAAAAGCACTTCACAAGTTGGAAGGGCCCACCTGCCTTACTGGAGCAGACTCTTCAGGGCCCACGGTGACATTTCTGCTGTGTGACCAGGACTCGGAGCAGGCTCTGCAGTTGGGCACAGCCAAAAGAGGGAGGGAGTCCTTGTGAGAAAGGCCAGAAGCAGCCTCCTGAGCCTGTTGTGAGGTAGTTTTCTTCGGCCTGTCTCACGTGGGCYGTGGATCACAGAGGGGCAGCGCTGTCCCACGCAGTGACACTCGTTGATGCCATCAGATCTGTGCTGGGTAGTAGGTGCCAACCTGAGGAAGGGGCACAGGAAAGGGAAAACAGGTACCAGTGCACTCCCGCAGCTCAGATGTGTTCCCCTTCTTTATTTCCCTCACAATTGCATAAAACAGGAGTTTTCTCTCTAACTGGATGACCCCTCCCAGTTGCCATCAGTACTTGGCCTGTTTCCTCATAAAATCGGGAAATGGAGTGAGTTGTCCTTGATGGGTTTTAGGAAGGACAAACGTGGCGAGATGGYTCCATCCTAAAGGGACGGAGAAATGCAAAGCACGGTTTCAACTGGGGAGAAACTGCGTGATACAGAGGAGGAAACTCAGGCCCAAGGTCCATGATGTGTCAGCTGGCTGCCTCCCCATCTACACCAACCGCTGATGTGGCCCACAGCATGATTGTGAAAAGCAGTGGGCCGTTAATAGTTACTCACTGTGTAAATTAGAAACAAAAAAAGATCTTTTTTTAAAAACAGCATGTTTTAGAAAAAAATTAGAACTTAAAAGGCTTGTCAGGAGAAGAAAGCCAGCATGGCTGCAGAGGAAAAGTTAGGAAAGGCCGGCTCACAGGACAGCTAACAGGGGCAGGAGGTTTTAAATATTCTTGGAGAGCAATTTGATCTGGTTTAAAGACGGATTTTGACGCTGTTAAATCTGATCTGGATAATGAAGTGTCATGTTTAATTCATTCACAAATACAGCCTTACCTTGGTTCCAGATGAACAGCTAGAGCATCTTATTAAGTATACAATAGTACAACACTCAGCTAAGTATAACCTAATGGGGTCAGACCAGCAGAGCTGTGAAAGGGGAAATTGCGCCTGTCTAACCTGTTACAGTTCTTCTTTTAAAATACCAAGTAAGAGATAAAGGTTACTCAGAAGCATAATTTGCTTAGCTACTCCGACAGCTTTTGAAAGGGTGGAAAGAAATTGTGGCGGGCGGTTCTAACTGAGGAAATTGATTTAGCAAAAGAATTATTAAGGAGGTTCTAATTAGAGGAAATTAACTGAGGAGAGGGGGGAAAGAAAGAATTGTTAAGGAGGCTCTAATTAGAGGAAATTAATGTTTTAGAGAGAAAGACACAGAGAGGGAGAAGTCTAAGAAAAGAATCAAAACAACTTGCAGACAAGGGAAGCTGCTGGGTGACAGTGCCGACTCCCAGCCAAGCTGGTTGATGTTCTGCTCCCGGTAGCAAAGCGTTATTAGATGTAGCAACAGAAAAACCTCCTATGACTCAGCCCTACACCGACAGGGAGCTGGATTAAACAGGGTCCTGTGATCTCTGTGGGGAGCCAAAAGGAAAGAGCATCCTAGATTAAATCTGGCTCACACGACAGACTCTGAGTGAAGCACGTCCTCACATTTGGGAAGGCAGCTGTCRGGGGGGGTGTGTGGGAGGGGACGCCCCGGTGGCAAACCAGGGTCTGTGCCAAATATCTCCTCAACAGGATGGTGGCCTGAAAGGTGTGCAGGCAGTGGAGGCTGCACTGAACACAGGGAGCAAAATGTGGAAGGGGAGCAGCTGAGAAAGGCAGGGTGGAAGGGAAAATTGAACAGCCCTGTGCAAAGGAGCCCGAGCAGCTGCGATTTGCTGGAGCCTCGAAGCTCTTGGTGAGCACATATGATTATCATGGGCACTGGAGAACAGACTTCAGCCCTGAGAGCAGCAACTTGTTGAAATTAGTCTTTTTACAAAATCAGCCAGGAGAGAAAGAGGGTGCACAAAAACCTAAGAGGATGACAGCGACTTGGACATAGTAGACTCGAAAGATTATAAGATTTCACCAAAAAAAGATAAAGCCAACACACACCCAGGTAATTTAGCCAATGATGGAGGATTTGACAGAGGAAAATAGTCTAGCGTGGGCTGGAGCCCAAGGAAGCTGATTACTAAGGCTGGGGAAGGAGGAGGGAGGGGGCTTTTTGGCTTAGGGAAATCTGTGCCCATCATCCACAGCACAATAAATAAAGGCGTGCACAAATTCAATCGTGCTTTTAAGTTTCTATAGTATCTCAAAAAAAAAAAAAAAAAAAAAAACCAGCAAAAAACCAGAAAGCTAAGAAAAGCCAAAAAGAAAAATCCACCATTCTTTTGGAATTACTTTGCAAGGCTCCAGTTTCCTTACAAAAAGGTTTTCCAGCTATCAGGAGGGAACCCAGGGCACAGAGACATCCAGCAGCCCTGCTGGATGAGTTGCCCTGCTCAGCATGGCCCTGGGAGTCGAGCCCCTCTGTGCCCTCCTCGGCTGGCATTAGACACAGCCCAAAACCACGGGGCTGAGCTGTGCTGCTCTGGGCAGGGAGGACAGAGGCACCAGGGCTGCTGCAAGGCACTTGGGCTGCTTCAAACACCTGTGCTCCCTCCTCCTCTCAGGGAGGTTTCAACCTTCTCTCCCTCCCAGGAATTTGGTGGAGGAGCTTCAACCTGTCAGCCTCAGCAGCCAGGTGGGCACTGGGCTTCCTTCACCTCCTGCCTCCCCTTCCCRGGGACCAGCAAGTCACATTCCCACCCCTGCACATCCCCCTGCCGTGGTGAAGACAAACACATCCAAGGGCAGCAGGACCAGGGCAGTGACCTGTCCATCTGTGAGGCCACACCTCAACTCCTGGGGTCAGCTTTGGAACAGAGCTGGGGAAGGGTCTGGAGCACAAGCCTGATGAGGGGAAGGTGAGGGAGATGGGGGTGCTCAGCCTGGAGAAAAGAAGGCTCAGGGGAGACATTATCACTCTCTACAACTCTCTGACAGGAGGGTGTGGTGAGGGGTGGGTCGGTCTCTTCTCCCAGATAACAAGGAACAGCGAAAACATGCTCAAGTTGTGCCAGGGCAGGTTTAGGTTGGATATTGGGGAAAATTTCCTCGCTGGAAGGGTGGTCAGGCTGTGGAACAGGCTGCCCAGGGAAGTGGTGGAGTCACCATCCCTGGAGGTGTTTAAAAGACGTGGAGATGACGCACTTGGGGAAATGGTTTAGTGGAGGGCTTGGCAACGTTGGATTTACATTTGGACTCAATGATCATAAAAGGTCTTTTCCAACCTTAATGATTCTGTGATTCTATCACTCTACTATCCTGGTATCTAATGATGGGGACTGGAAATTATGATCTCAGCATTTATGTCTTATGGCCTTTGTTTGGAATATAAAAGGAAATCAGGGAAAAGGTTGATTTTTCATTTCTCTGCCTCCAATTCCTATTCTTCCCCTCCAATTTGTGCCGCATAAGGAACCATTTTTAGCCTGTGTGCTCTTCAGGGCAGAGACTCTGTTACTGTGTGTTTGTACAGGGACTGGCACTTCGGGGCTTGGTCCTTAACTGAGATTTCTGGATGCTACTTATTATACATAATAAAYGACATTATTCACTGCCCATCCTCGCCACTGTCTGTCTACACCTTGTGAGAAGGGTAAAAATTGTCCCCTGTCCCCCTCCTGATRGGGGTTACTGGAGCTGGTGAATTTATTTATTTCCCCAGGGAAAACTATCTTGTTGGAAAGTAGGGGAAGATGTCACTGATATTTTTGATGGGCGGTGGATATTTTTCGGTTTGTTGTTTTCCTTAAGAAAGGCTCCAAATCAGCCCTGCTCAGAAGCAGTCTCAGCCATTTAAAGTCATTAWTTGTAATGCAAGAGAAGCCCTTTCTTCTTCCCCTCAGCCTGTTGCCATTGTAAATAAAATAACTGATGTTTCCCCAAGTGTTTTGGGGTGGAGGGGGTTTGGCAGTAATATTTGGTGGACTTCATTTCAGCCTTTCTGTTCCCTTTCTGTACCCCTACTCATGCTGGTGACTTTTGGAGTGATCATAACCCAAAGGACAACMCCAGCTCTGGAGAAGGCACCTCCACCTCTCCCTGGCACACTGTCTATCCCTCCAAGATTTAACAGTCCCCAAAATGTTAAAAACATGAGGTCATGAAGGGGAAAGGGAGGGGAGAGAAGAGAAAGTTATATTAAGTCATTACTTTTTCTATTCCTAATATACATTCATTACAATTTGTCTTCCTCTTAACGCCTCAGATTTGAAGGCTTTGGGAGGATTGAATTGAAGGAGAATGAGAGTGGCCAAAAATGCTTCCAGCTGTGTGCCCCAGGGCAAGGGGGGAGACACAAACCCTCCTGGGATGGGAGCTGCCTCCCCTCGTGGAGAAATGGCTCCATCACCCAAGAGCACCACACAACCTCCGGCAGCCCATGAGGGGCAGGAGGCACCTGCTGTGAAGGGCTGGGGTAGAACAAGGCTTGGCTCCCAGTGTTCCCATCAGACCGGGTGAGGAAACCCAGGAACCCGGGGGAAATGCCCTGTTGCCCGCAGACCTTCAATTAAAAAAAAAAAAAAAAGGAAAAAAAAATATTTCTTTTAGTTTTTTAAATTTTTTTTAAAGGATTGTGCATGAGAAAATTGACTCGATTTTCTGTCGGAAGGACTCTCAGGTCTTCCAGGTTGTTTTTTTGTTGTTGTTGATGCTTGACACAATTTTAACCCTCTCTACTTTCTTTTCCCCCTTCTCCCCATATCTTCCAAATAAAGTAAATAACAGAGTCTGGGCCCTGTCTGTCCCAGCCACCCCTCTGGCACCATCTGAGCCTCTGCGACAGAAAGAACAATGCAGGATGGCGGAGAGCTGGGAAGCCTCAGCAGCTGCTCCGAGCAGGTCGGCATAGCAACATCTCCAGGGAGAGCTCTCCATGGGGTAATTTCCATTCACTTTAAAGCCCACTTGGGCTGCTGGAGTGGTATAAAAGGGACTCAGAAAGCCTGTTAATTAAGATCAGCACAGCAGCTTCAGGAACATCAAGCCACAGCGCTCCGAGCTGAGCCATTTACCTGAGAGAACTCAAGGCTCTTGACCACCTCCTGAACGAGGCACAGGACACCACGTGTGGAGGCAGACAGCTTTGGAATCAGATGGCAGAGCCAGCCGTGAGGGAAGGGTCCTACCCCGGCTGCTGAGCGGCACTGCAGCCCCTCTCCTGCGCTCACACCACCCTTTGCTGGGCTCAGGAGGCACAGCCCCATCTTATCAACACGAGCTGCATGGGGTGAAACCCACAGGGCACATGCTGGGTGCCCCTCAGTGAGGTTTTGGGATGACGCCCATGCCATGACGCCAAGGCTTGATGGGGCTGCCTAAAAACAGAGGCTAGGCAAAATTAAGAGAATAAAAGCGGGTATATTTATTGAAGGGCATTTAGGTACTCTTTGGGCAGCCAAAACCCCAGAGGCTGCACCCAAAATGGACGCCCGGGTCAGGRGTTTTCATACTTTTATAAGTTTGATCCATTTGCGTACCAGGGTTAATTTTCCAATTTACAGCTGCAGGTAATGAAGTCATTTACCCCAAGTTTACTCCCCCTGAACTCACTATTGTTTATATTTCTCAGGGCCTGAGACAGGAAGGTGTCCTTGAGTTTCAGGCCTAGAGAGGAATTGTTTTGTCTGACCAAAACGGGAGAACAGCAGCTAACAGGCTATATGGAGTTCGGAGTTACACACTATAGAATTACAGGATATGAAAAATATAAAAGCTAAAATGCTAAGGCATCACCATGAATGTCTGAAAAGGCCCAAGAGAAAGCAGCCGCTGTGAACAGGAGATGGCAGCCATGGGTGTCACCACGCTTTCTCAAGGCCAGACATGGGCTCCTCGGAAAAACAAGGCAGGGACACTTTCTCAGCTGCTGGGATATGACTTTTATTCAGCTGCCATAAGGTTCCTGCCTCTCRTCAGCCTGCTGCATGAAAGGCCCAAGGAAGGTGATAAGTCTGTAAAAATGAAACCCATCTTTGCAGCAGCTTTATCACACACACGGGCAAAACTAGGCTGCAGGGAGAGGTTGAGTCATTGCCAGGCTGCCATTGGGCTGATTTGCATCTCTCGAGTGTTGCTGACCCTGACAAACCTCCTCAGGAACCTTTGCTGACACCTCCCCTTGCCRAATGTGTGGTGAAACACAGATGTCTCCCTCACATTATTCTGCTTCTCCGGGTGTTTTCGCCTCCTCAGGGTAAAACACTACCTGAATCAGAGATGAGCTGAAGGCAAAGCTTCCCATCTGGGACTGGAGTACCAGTTTCCTGGTATACTTCGCTCTTCCTGGAGAAATAACATTAGGTCTGGTCAAAAAATACCTATGGCAGCAATTCAGTCCTTCACACTGCAGTCTGTTTTTCAAGATCATGCAGCCCAGGGCTGCTGGCAGCCAAGCTTTCAGCTGTGCCCATCACAAAGGAAAAAGGCCTTTGCCATATTGGCAGCTGGACCAGGTTCAGGCAGCTCTGAAATACATTTTAAGGCAAAGAGGGGCCTRTGCTCTCCTCCCATTTTAGCCACAGAAACTCCCAGTAGCCTCAAAGAATAGCAGTAGAAACTCACCAGGCCAGAAAAATGGGAATCCCTGCCCAAGTGTTTACAGTCAGCATCTTGAAAATGCCCAGTACCAGCTGTGGTCCTTGCCATGAGGGCATTCCACAAGGAAAATCCTTCACCAACCAACCCTTCTGTCACAGCCAGGCCCCCTCCAGCATCCAACAGGGATCAGGAGCTCAGGGAAGGAGTCAAGACAATGTGTGAGAWGGAAAAGCTGTAGTAAGGATTTTTAGTCAGCCAGGACGGTGACACCTCAGAATAACGGGTACAATAACAATTCCAGGTGACTGAATTTCRGAGTAAGATCACACACTGGCCAACCAGGTAGAATCATAGAAATGAAGAATAGTTTGGGTTGGGAGGAATCTTTAAATTCCACCTAGTCCAGCCCCCCTGCAATGAGCATCTAGATCAGGTTGCTCAGAGCCTCAGAACCTGACCTTGGATGTTTTCAGGAATGGGGCTTCTACCTGAGCAACCTGTGCCAGGTTTTCACCACTCTCATTATAGAAAAAATGTTGTCCTTTTATCTAGTCTGAATTTACCATCTTTTAGTTTRAAATCATTATCCCTTGTCCCATTTTGGCACTGAACCAGAGAGCAAAAGGAACTGCACAGCCCCTGTGCCCCCTCTGCTCAGCACCRCCGGGATATTAAAGCCTAAGAGCCGAGTGGAGGAACACGCTGAGCTCATTCAGGCATTTCTCATTAGTTTCCCATGATTTCTCAATATCCTGCTACTCAATATATTCATCTGGCAGCAAATTAGGGATGAGGGAAAAGCGTCTCTCCCTAAATCATCCAGAGAACACAAAGCGATGAAGCAAAAATCATAACAGACAGGGAAACTTCTTGTGAGTCATCGTCTTCCCTCCTTCCCCTCTCCCTTTGCAGCATTGCTGATAGCCCCAGGATTGTTCCATGAAGCCTGGAACCAGAAGGTACCAATTCCTGCTTTTTTTTTTTTTTTTGCTTTCATTTCACACAAGTAAAGGAAGAAAGCAGCAATTACATCTTTGTGTCTCTCTACTTCAGGCACCTTGTACATGCTCTGCTGAGATTGATGGCCCAGTTATGCCAAACCCATGACATAAACCACCTATCCCTTTCCCATCGTGGCCAATAAAATCCTACCCACCCACCACGCCCAAAAAAACCCCACCAAACAAACAAACAAAAAAAAGCCCAACAAAATACACCAAACAAGTGGATTCATCAAAGGGAGCACCAGATTGTGATCACCAGTTGTGATCAGTACAAAACAATCCAGGGATGCTACATATATGAGGAAGGAAAACGGCCTCATGTCTGTAGGACAAAGAAAATGTTTTTGTCAAATCTTCAGATCCGCACGTTCAAACCACAAGGCAATTTCAGTGGCACTGGTTTTGCTGAATCCTACCACATATTTCAAATTATGGCTTGATCATCAACTTTCACTGCTCAAAAAGGAAGATAAAAACTTGCTCTAGGCTGCTGTATTTTAAAGAACCACTTCTGATTTCCTTGGCCAAATTTTCAGAACAAATACATTTGTCCTTGAGATATGTTTTATTTGATCTGCATTGATATTCACAAAGTAACCCACTTCTCCCTGGCTGAAGGGACTGAAATGTTTGCTACAGAGACTTCAGATAAGCCATTAATAAATGTTGCTGGGTTTAGGGGTTGTAGGGTCACCATTCCATGTGGACCTACAGGTAGCCAACATTCCTACAGCGTTTAGGAGCTGAATTCCAATTCAGTACCAGTGTATATGTATATATTAGGGGAAAAATTGGCAGGTTGAAACCATCCCCATCTTTCATCAGCTAAAGCAACAGAAATATCTAGTTTGGAACTCTTGGGATCCAAAAGTGCAGAAAACTGAGTCCGCATACACCATCCCMCTTGTGAAAAGAGGGATGAAAAGCAGTGAGGTCTTGGCATGGCACTCTAGAAAGGGAAGGCAGTGAACTCAGCTCATCCSTGGTGTCTGCCACCTCCTTTCTGCTCTGTGACTCCTTACACTGAGGCTACTGCCCTTGCAAACTGGAAAATCTATATATTAAGTGATGTGCAAAAACCATCCACAGACACAGGAGGTTGCTCGCCCTGTTTGTTCCCTCACACAAAAAACCAGTTTTTGACACCAAGTACCTCTCGCAGTGACAGCTTCCACCTGCTGATCGTCCCAGCTCCTCTCCAGGGAAGAGTTTGTCTCAGTGACTCTTGAAAATACCAAATCAGGGGGAGAGACCTGGAGTGCTGGAGCTCTGGAGTGTACRGACCATGTATTTACCAATGCTTTTACCAGCTTGGGCCAGCCAGAGGTCCAGGCTGTCCAGGAACAGGGTCCCAAGGGAGCAGAAATTCATTTGGCTGATACGTGCATTTACAGGAAGAAGGAAGAAAAGCAGGATGTGCCTTTGGAAGAGGTTTTACTCCAAAAGGCAGCTGATGAATGCAGGTAAGTCACCTGCTCTCACATGGAGTTCAGGACTTTGGATAGAACAAGCACAGAAGGGAAAATAAAAAAAAAAAAAAAGAAAAAGAAAAAAATCCAAAAATAATATAGATTTTCAGCCACCTAAAAATGTATCGGAACGGAAACAACTTCTCACTGTGATCAGATTCTAGAGCAAAGCCGGAGCTCTCCTCAGAAGAGCAGATTCTTTGTTGGTGGCCTGAAACAGCCTCTGTGAGGATAAAGCACAAGGACCTCCCTTTCAAGCAATTAAAAAGCCTCCTGACCCCAAGCCACCCATAGCAGCTTGCTGTAACATTTCCCAGACCCAAGCCTGGCCCTACGTGGCCCCACTGCATGGAGAGAGTCGAAAATTGCTCCAGAAACCTCCAGTACCTGGGAGTAGGTCTCCTTCCCCAGCAATCCTGCTGTTCTCCCTCACTGGGCACCAGGAAATGACATTGTACCTATTTTCACTCAGATATCCTGCTGCAGGTGACCCTAAAGGGTCTYAAGTGAAGAGGAAATAAATAGACTGAGGCACTGAGACCCTGCATTAGAATAGCACTGCCCTTTCCTCCATCCAATCCAGGGCAGCCAGGACACAGCCAAGCTTTTCCTGCTCCCTGAAATGGGAGAGGGTCCCTAGCAGGACCTGCTCCCTGCCTCATCTCCTTGCCTCAGGGACTGCTCATTGCATGGGCAGATTATTATACTGAAAATTTCATTTTAGCTGTAACTGGAAAAAGTAATCAAAGCAAATGCAACAGCTCGGAAGGAATCAGAGTAGGATTAGACATTTATATGAGTAAGAATAGCTCCTGCACTTTGACTTGCTGTGATAAAAATAATAAGAACCTCCGTTTTCACACTCCAGGGCAGAAAACTGATCTCTGAACAAGGTGTTAGAAATAAATTTCCTCTCACAACAGTAGTCCTCAGCTGCCCAGGCCACAGCACAGGGTCTAGGGATATCGAGTAGCCACTGCTAGAGACAAAGCTGGCTGGAAACCCGTGGGCTTGTTCAGGAGCTGCTGCAGCCAGGAGAGCATGAGATGGGTTGCAGGGTATCAGACCTAAATGAAACAAGCCCATCACTCCCTTTTCTCTGCATTTCCTTGCTAACTCCCTAGTCCACGCCAAATGAAGATCAGTGAGTTTGTGTACTGGATTCCAGGGGTTTCCTCACTTTTCCTCGCTTGTTTCTCTGCACAGATGGATCGCTGCCACCCCTCGCCTCCTCTTCCCCCCCAGGCTGAGCCTTTAAGTGGTAATGGCCTTAGCCCCAGCTGATTAATAAACTGGCTTGAGACTGCTGATCTCTTTGGACCATTAAACCCTTCCCCAGCGACTAGTCATTAATCCCTCCAAAAGCCCTCCTGGATGAGGTTGTTGTTAGCACCATCAATCCTTTTTAAGGCCGCAATTTGCAGCGGAAAGGAGCAGGAAAGTGCGGGAAAGGGTGCATTTGTCAGGCAAARCCCTGTTCCCCGGGTTACAGGCGGCTAAGGCAGAGCTCAGTGCTTGCACCCAGGTGAGGGTTGTCGCTGTGCAGCACAGACCATCCACCACAGGGCAGGACAGCACTGCACCAGGCATCTGGGGGGTTAAGGAAGGCCAGGGGAAAAAGYTGGCTTTTTTTTCCTTAGTTGCAGCACCTTTGGCTGGGGCCAGTGCAGTTACCGATGAATACCTGCTGGTATCTGCAGAGATGTTTTCAAATAAACAGGTCTGGGACATGAACCACCCACAGCTTTGCTGCCTGTAGACCCCAGCAAGTCCCCTTGTCTTAGCTCCTCTTCCTAATTCAAATTCTGCATGATTMAAACCGCCACATCTTCATCCAGAAGACTTGATTTGCCTTGATGTTGACTCTGGGAAGTGGAATTTCAGCCGCCCAGTCCATAGCCCCCCCTGGCCATTTTCAGCCTCTTTCCCCATTGTCAGCACAGGAGCCCTGATTATCTTTCCTTAACTTTTCCAGGACTTTCTCACATCCTTAAATCTCATTACCTCGAGCCATGCYCAGGGGCTTGGAAGGAGGATGGTGGCAGCAGAGGTGCTGAACTGTACCYGCCACTGATGGTGGCAGCACAGAAATCACATCCGCAAAACCACAGTGCAATGTTTCTGCATTTTAACCTAAAACTTCACAGCTATTTTTTCCCTCCCCTGTGTCTGAAAAGTTGCAGCTTTTGAACTCTGGGGTTTACGTCCATGTGAGGTTTTCAAATGAATGTTTCAGATCAGGTTTTATAGATATGAGGCCATATAAGCCTGTCAGCTGGAACCAAGCTACAGTTGTGGCTGCACACAGAGCAAACTGTGCCCCAGTCTGGTCTGTGCTCCTGCACATTGCACTCCTGCTAAAGATCTACTGARGCAGTCATAGAAGGGAAGGGAGTGAGGGATGCTGCTGGTACACAGCTTAGGGACAGCAGTTTCCTTCTGGTGTCAGTTGTGTGAGGGATGGCTGCCCAGTGTTCAGGCAGCACCAGAGAAAACAGCTTCAAAGTTTAAATTTGGTAGTTTGACTTAACCATGAGGTCACTGCTCCCAAAGCACGTCCGAGAGGGGCAATGAGAGGGAAAACCCCTGGCACTAGCATAGCTTGGACAAGGATATCTGCGTGCTTGGCCAAAGAGCTGATCAGTGCTATGCTCTTGATCAGACTTCCCATGTGGCTGTGCTTCATTTGCCAGCCGTAATTTGGAAATGACCGTGTCAGTTCTGTCCTTTCAGTGTGAGACTTCTTCTGCCACGGAACACGTCTTACCATTAACAAGCAAAACTTCTCCACACCCTCATCAGAGGTCCTGGTGTGTTCCTTCACTACCAGCACAGCCCACGTCCTGCATGGAAGCATCACCAGATTAATGTGGACAGGAGTTTTCAGAAGTCACTGTGGCTTTGGCAGTGGTTTGGTTGGTGCTGAGCACACCACGTATGGGCAGCAACAGCTGGACTCTGCAGGGAGAGGGGGAAAAAGAAAACAACCACACACACATGCAAAAATCATCAGTCAGGCTCCTTCTAAATGATTAATGCAGTGCATAGAGAGAGGCTTTTCAGCTCTCAAATCTTCACATGATTATATAAACCTTAACTCATTGCAGCTACAGAGGACCTGTGTTTGTTCGTGGGCATTAACAGCTGCTGTGGTGTTATAATTAGAGCAGAGAGTGAGGAGTCCCATGGGGAGACAGAGGAAACCCCAAATTGCTCAAGTCATTTAAACATTCAGGGAGATAAAACACTGCAGAGAGGTTCTGGAGTGAGCAGTGCTCGAGGGACAGAGGGGTTACAGCCACCACAAAAGTTGTTTCTGCTCTCTTGGGTCCATACAATTAATTATGGTTAATAAT
This sequence comes from Parotia lawesii, assembly GCA_003713295.1. Lineage (NCBI taxonomy): Eukaryota > Metazoa > Chordata > Aves > Passeriformes > Paradisaeidae > Parotia > Parotia lawesii. The sequence continues at coordinate 738,922 of RAHM01000060.1, read as the reverse complement.
TATTTAGGATGCTAYAGTAATAATTAGTGCAATAATCACCTCAGCCACTGAAATCATAGAACCACAGAATTATTCGGGTTGGGAGGGACCTTTAAGATGATCTAGTCCAACCCTCCTGCCATGGGCAGGGACACCTTCCACCATCTCAGGTTGCTCCAAGCCCCATCCAACCTGGCCTTGAACACTCCAGGGATCCAGGGGCAGCCACAGCTTCTCTGGGCACCCTGTGCCAGGGCCTCCCCACCCTCACAGGGAACAATTCCTTCCTAAGATCTAATCTAAACCTGCCCCCTGTCAGTTTAAAGCCATTACTCCTTGTCCCATCACTAAATATCCTTGTTCAAAGTCCCTCTCCAGCTCTTTTGGAGACCCTTTAGTCTCCCTTGAGCCTTCCCTTCTCCAGGCTGAACAGCGTGGTCCTACTGCCCCGTTCCCCAGCCCTGTCTTGGACCTCTGTCCAGGAGGAACTTCCACGAGACCCCAGATTCATCCCTAGAGAACGGCTTTCCCCAAATCCATTGCCCCTTTCTGTGCTGGTGACTCCCATGGCCTGTCCCAGGAGTGCTCGCATTTGCAGCACGATGCTGTGATTTCTCCCTCTGTTCTCCCTGGCCGTGGACATCACAGCCCAAGAGACAGCTGAGAGTGGAGGACAGTGCATGGATCTGAGAGGTTTTGCTTCGTCTTAGGGCCTTGCAAGCAATTACCTTCCTCAGTGAGGAGTGACCACACAGAGGTCACTTCCCATCCCACAGCCTGCCACCTCCATCCACCCATCAAACGACCCAGGAGGACAGGAATGCCCCAATTCCYCTCCAGCTGCTCTCCTATCCATCTCATCAACTGCCACCTCATCCRTGAGGATTCAACTCGACCAAAAATTACCACATTTTGCAATGCCCACACCCTGAAGAAACACCATCCGAAGAAATAACCACACCATCAAAGGAATAACGCTGAAACCCAGGAGTCAGCTCTTCTTCTCCACATCCAGCCTGTCCTTCCCCCCACCAGGCAGATCCCAAAGGCTGCTCACAGCATCCAGGCCCTGGTGGTGACCCAGCAGGTGACATCGCCCAGCCTCCTGGGGACTTGCATAATGGGGAGGTGTCAGAGATTAGAGACAAGAGAGCAGCGGCTGCAATATAAAAGCAAACTGAATAATTAAAGAGAGGAGCTGTTCCTTGCAGAGAACAAAATGAAAGAGTTGTGTGATTTGAGCAGAAGTGACCTTTACACTTCATTACAAGGAGGTGGCGTCCTCATAGGGTTATTAATATTTCCAGCTGAATTAGCCTGGGTTAAAAATGGCTCAAAGGAATGAAGAAGGAGAGGGAGAGTGAACAAAAATATATCATTCTGTCTTTTTCTCCTCCTCTTTGCTTTTTACCTTTTTTTTTTTTTTTTTTTTTTTTGTAATTTGTTGTCTTGAAAGCAGAAGGGGCTGAGTGGCCATCAGGAACGAGGCTTCATCAGAAACAGGGAGAGCTGCAGGGTGACCTGGCTGAGGGATCTTCCCTCCATCCTGGCTGTGCTTCAGAAGGAGCCTGTGGTGCCTCTGTGGCTGTTTCCACGTTCTCATTCAGGGCACAGAGGGAGTTGTCACTCACCAAGCTGCAGAGACATCACRGGACTGGCGTTCAGGTGGTTCTGAGCCAGGAGTGGAGCTCAGCGTTGCTGCTGCTGGGTCCACACGGAGTCAGTAGGATCTCCTAGGGCAGACATGCTCCTGTGGTTGCTGTTCACCACCCTGTGGGCCAACGGATTCCCCTTCCCACAAAACATCCATGTGGAAATGGACAAAACTGCTCAGCACGTTTTAACCCCCCATGACACACAGACAAACACCCTCCCTCCCAAACAGACACAAAGCCAAGGCCTTCACTAAGGCTATTTTAGCAGACGGCAGGCCACAGAAACCCTACAGAAAATAGAGCTGCTTCAGTTCTGTAGTTTCATCCTGCAATTCACACACACACAGGAAAGGACCTTCACCTCAGCACGTCCCAGCAGGTGCAGCCCCACACAGCCCCACAAAACCATCACTGCCAATAAAGTCCCAAAGCACCAGGTGAATTAAATGAGCAAAGTTGAGCTCAGCAGCCTGAACCTAAATCCAAGCTGCGATTTTGCTGCTCAGAGCCTCGGTGTGAACACAGTTGTGCTTTTTGCTCCGATCACTCAGTCTCATATTAGTCCCATCTCTGAGTCTGAGATGCAGAAGCGTTGCTGCCTTGATAACACAGCCAGACACCTGCCTGCTTCCCCACGAGCCTGGCCTGAACAATTTCTTTTACTACCTCTCTCTGCCCAGCAATAACAGGCATCAGAAAAACCCACCAGAGCAAATAGAAGAGGAGAGAAACATAAAAGCAGGTGCACATCAATAAGGAAGGAGGGTGCTGTGGCAGAGCCTGCAATCACTCCCAGGGGCTGCATTGTTACCACAGTGGCTCCTTCCACACCGTCCTTCCCACCCTCCCAGAGGCACAGCAGGTCGCCTTCCCCTGCTCCACTTGTGGAGGGGCCTCTTGCAAATTTAATGCTAAAACACAAATCAGATAAAGACTCGAGGCTTTTGAAGTGATCATGAAATGGACACGGTGGCAGCTGCCTCTCCTCCAGTGGCTGCTGAATCACAGCCCCTCGCTTATTTATAGGCCTCCCCAGGGTGCTTGCAGGCGAGTCGATGACAAATGCCAATGAACATCCACCCTCACCCCCACAAGGTGTTGTTACCCTGGCTGCAAAGGAGATGCAGAGCGAGGAAACAGCACCCTGTCAGCTGTGCCAGACGGGTGGAGCGGAGGCAGGCAGAGCACCCGAGACACCTCACCCACCAGCCAGTGCCTCCAGCAGCACCACCTGAGTGCTGCTCCCAGCAAATGCTCTCGCCCTCCACGGTGTAGCTCATGTCCATTACTAATTCCCACAGTTTTTGATGCCATCGTCACTTTGGCAAAGGGGAACGCTCTTGTGGCCGCAGTCAAGAGGACGCCGGTGTGCAGAGCAGGCTTGTCTGGGTTCTGAACCGATTCCAGGGATGGAGGCCAAGACGCTGATGCTCCAGAGGGAGAAGCAGAAGTAGATGCTGAGACCCAAAGTTTTCCTCTTATTGCTGGAGGCTATTGCACATGGGCCAGGCATTGAACAGTTCCAAGGGCAAGAGAGGGGAAAATTCAGACTTAATATGGCCTTGGTGCTGGGAGAAGGCATGAATGTGAAGGGAGAGGAAGGAAAAGGCTGAATCTTCCCCAGACTGGGTCAGGGAGGTAGGAACACCTCTCAGGGAAAGCAAAGGTAAACAGTACCACCCTGTTCTGTCCTGAAGAGCATCCCTCCCAGGTGATCTCCACCGGGGCTGTGCTCCACAGGGAAGAGATCATCTCCCTTGCCATAGTGTCAGGGAGCTCTCTCTGGGTGCATCCACAAATTCTGGTGCTGTACAGCTGACAAAAGTAGGAGTCAGGCAGCAGGATCTCCATTATCAGGGATGATTCACAGGCCACAGAGATCACAGCTTGCCTTGTAGATGTCACTGGGACCTGGCAGTCCAGGAAAAGCATCTTATTTATAAACTCGGACGAATTACAACTGCTGAGGTATAGCCCACACAGGAGCTGCTGCCTGCTTTCCGGAATAGAATGACTCTTTAAATGATACATGAGGCTGCAGGGCCCCTCCCCAGGGCTCTGTATCTGAGAAAGGACCACCTGGACAGGTGTGTAGAGCCCTGTCACTCACAGCCAGACCAGGGCTTCCATAGGCTTCCTGGTGTTAGTGACACTGGGCTGCTGTAGCTGGTTTTTAATTCAAGCCATCATTCATAGATTAAATCTGAAGTGGCTSTTTGGACTAGACTTGTTTTCTGTGAAAACTGTCACATGGGCTGAGAAAGCAATGGGATTTACAGGGAATACCAGGGACTTGCTCTGGTGCAATTCCAGGTGGCTTAAGGAAAGGCAGCGAGCTGCTCTGCGAGGGAAGCTGGGATTGCTGTGGAGTTTTTAGCTTGAAAATCTCTGAGGTTTGATTTACAAGTGAGGCCAACAAGACCACTGATAAAGCCTCTCCCTCGACTCTTCAGTTCCACGACCACTGATAAAGCCTCTCCCTCGACTCTTCAGTTTCACAATGTTTTTAAGCACACATTTCCAGGTCTAGGTGGAGTTAGCTGATGGCATAAAATGTTATTGAAGCATGAGCTGGAGTCAGAGAGACATAAAGGTCATCTACGTTTTGTTTTCTTTGTTTCAACTCTCTTTAGCCAAACCCATGACTGATCTGAAAGGACTGGAGGCRGCAGCAGTCCCACACACCTGGCTGAGATCCACTGGGAAATGCAACTGTGGAGCAGTGGGGAGAAAAAGAGGGAAGAGTAAGGAAGAGGAGAGAAGAGGTGCGGAAGACTCCCTGCTAATCTCAACAAGCAAGTCCCACTTTAACTCCACTAACACAGAAAGCAGTAACAGCAGTAGCTCATCATCTGAAGACTGTGACACGAAATTTATCTTTTTTCATTGCTTTCACAGCAATTTTGCACTRTGTTTGATAGCTGATGTGCATATCCAAATTCATGCAGCCCTACCACCCCTCTCCCTCTGCCTACTCGCACTCACCCACGCTCTTCTGCGTGTGACTCAGGATGAAAAGGGATTTAGAAAGATGCAGGGAACGTTTACAAGCCACCCACCGTTTCACCCCCAGCCTGGATGGCCACGTTAGCACGTCCAGGTTGCATTCTGAGGCGAATCCCTGGGACAGGCTTTTCTCCTGTCCCCTGCACAGCCAGGCACAGAGCAAAGCTGCACCAGCTCTGCCTCACTGTTTACTGCTGGCTGGGCATTGCAAGGCTGGGTTTAAGACAAGGCAGATTTCCCAACTTCTTGCTCGATGCTTTGTCCAYGTCTCAGGCCAAGAGTGGTCACTGCAGCAGACCCCAGAGACCTCCTGCATGTGGCCTCACAATAAGGAGGTCACTCGCTCACACTGGGCAGTGTAGGAGGGTGGGAGATGTTTGCAGAACAGCCACGGCCTGTCCCGTCCAGCTGCACCAGCAAAAACATGGTTGTGTGAAAGTCTGTGGCTTTTTCTGGGCTGGTTTGTGTTCAGTGTGGAGGCTTGAGCCTGTGAGTTCTCCAGCAAAATCTTTGCGGCATGGGGGCACAAAATGAGCAGCACAAAAATCCCCCAGCAGCAGCTGTTGGGGACTGACAGGGGACAAACTAACCAGGTTTGGGTGACAAACCAGAGCCAGTCTCCCCCCTTAACACGGCTGCTGAGAAGCCATTTAGGGGAGTGTGTCACCACTAACATCATCCTGTTTCCATGGAGACCAGATTAACAGAACTGTCGAGAGGAGCTGCACTCCTAATCTCTCCTGGAGAAAAGAGCTTGCTGATACGAGAGACTTTTAAACATCTTTAATCCAAATTCAGGGTTTTCCTTTCCATGTTCTCTCAAATCCTTCTCGAGGTTACCAGCCCCTCTCAGCCCCSAGCCCAGCACAATAGCATCAAACAGTGCAGTCACCCACAGCCTCTGCACTCCCTTGCTAATATAAAATTTGCTATCTCGCTCTCTCCAAAAGTTTGGCTGTCTTAAAAATAACAATTTTCCCAGCCCATCATGTGCAAGGGTCCTGAAAAATGATGTCTTCATTGGTGCACTCAGCCTATTTTCTGGAGAGGGAATTAGGCCCTGAGGACAGAGACGGAGGCACCTTCCTCCATCAGCAAAAAGATGCAGGTCCTGCTTTCTACATTGCACAAGACACTTTCCATTGGCTTTTTTCTCCTGAGCTTTTGCCTTTCCTGTGTTACATCCCAGATAAGAGCAGATCCCACAAGAACCCTGGATAATTTGCCCAGTGGAATGGTGCACTGCAATTGCACAAGCTTAACCTAAGGATTTATGGAATCACAGATTGGGACACCTTCCACTAGCCCAGGTTGCTCCAAGCCCTGTCCAACCTGGCCTTGGACACTTCCAGGGATCCAGGAGCAGCCACAGCTTCTCTGGGCACCCTGTGCCAGGGCCTCCCCACCCTCACAGGGAAGGATTTCTTCCCAATAGCTGATCTAAATCTACCCTCCTTCAGCTTAAGGTTATTCCTTGTCAAAAATCCCTCTCCAGCTCTCTTTCTCTCTCCCTCCAGACCCCAAATTTACTTCTATTTCAGGAGGTAGGAGCACAGTTACCCTGTTCTCTAMTTCTACCAGCCCTGAAGATTTAAGCACAGCAGAACGAGGTCGGCTTCCCCTCCAGATCTTTTYGGCTTGGTCTGTCCTTTTCCTGATGGACAATTCATATCTCCAAACGCTCCAGGAGTTCCCACGCCCTCCCTGCCCATCCAAGGCAGGCCTCCACATTTTCAAACCACCAGGCAGGGCCTTTGCCGAACAGCTTTTGTTGATTTTTTGGTTTTTTTCCAGTGGGATTCTCGCTGATTAAGCCTCGTGTACCTCTCCAAGCCTCCAGGCAGGTGGGACACGGCACACAGCCCTTTGTGCTCTCCATTGAGGGCCACGCTGAGCACTCCACAGTGTGGCTCATAAAGCACTCCAGCTGTGCTGAGTCAGAGCCATTTGGAACATCTCTGCCTGCTAAGCTGAACAAGGCATCAAAGGCTCTGCCGCCTTCCTGTTGCTTCCAGAAGTCAAAAGAAATTTCACTACTTGCCTTTCCTTGCCTTTACCCCAAAAGCTTGTCAGGAGGATCATGACAAGGTTTGACAGCGCCAGAATGATGGAGAAGGAGTCAGTGTGACTGGGAAAGTACAGCTCAATCTCAATTTCGTTCCTGCTCCCCTTGCCAGAGGGGCTGGTGATGTTGTGCACATCTGGAGGCAAAGCTGTGGCTTTGCACAGCCTTGCCCCAGAGGCCTGCAGCTTGTAAATCAGCTGTACTACAACATCTCACCTACATCAGCCCTCCGGCCCTTCCCTGGGATCCTGCATGTGCTGCTGCCTTGGCACACAACACACGTGCAAGCCTGAAGCCTCCCAGCAGCTCTGAAACGGGCACAACATGGATCTGGGAAAGGCCAGGCTGAGGCACATCTGTGTCCTACAGCTGCGGGCAACGAAGGGTTAGTTTCTCTGCAGGCTCTGAAGGCACATCTCTGAAGCATCAGGCTATTTCTGCTCAGCATGTCTGATTTCAGATGAGAGCTCTGCTGTGGGATAGAGCTGGCATGTGGGATAAGAGGGAATGAAATTATGCACAGGATATTTTGGTGCAGGGTTTCCTACACCTACTTCTATTGTCCTCCTCTGACTGAAGGCTCCATCTGGTTCGTTCGTGGCTGGGCACAGTGGCTGGAGGGCAGCAGAACGGGGAGCAAGGGATAAGTTAAAGCAGGGTGCTGCAAAGGCTGTGTTTATAATACCTGCAGCTACAAGTTTTGAGGGGTTTTTTAAATTATTATTTTTGGTTGGGTTTGGGGATTTTTGTTGGGATTTTGGGGGGATTTTTGGGTTTTGTTGGTTGGTTGGTTGGTTGGTTGGTTTGGGTTTTTTGGGGGGGTTGCTTGGTTGGTTTTGTTTGTTTTGTTTTGGGGTGGTTTTTTTGTTTGGTTTTTTTTTTTTTTGTTTGATTGATTTTTGGGGGTTTTTGGGGGTTTTTGGTGGTGGTAGGTTGGGGGATTTTTTTATTTGTTTGTTTCGGGGGTTTTTTGTTGTTGCTGTTGGTTGGCCAGGTGTCAGCCCCTGGGCTCTGCCTTGTATCCACAGCCACTCTGGGCCAGGACTTTCATCTCCTCCATCCCACCTCTTGGGCCGGTCTCTCTGAACACTTGATGCCCAGAACAGAAGACAAAACTGTGGAATGATATTACTGTTGTTTTTATTATTATTTTTTTTAATATTTATTAAATTTTTGGTTGGTTATTATTATTATTATTATTATCAATATTGTTATTATTCTTCACGTTTGGAGCAAACAGGCTGTTCTGTCCCCAGCAAAGCCATGTGTAGAGGCCCAGTGACCACAACCAGGGTGACCACAACCAGGGACTTTCAGGAAGGATGACCTGCRGTGTCTGTTGAGGCCAGCACTGCCCTGGAGGTGTCAGAGGAGCGTGGGTGGCAGGAAGGGGTTGGGCAGGAGCTGTCTTGAGCACATGTCATTGTAGGTTACAATGTAAGATGCAACCAAAAGTATGTATTCTATCACCATCTTCATAAGCTGTTAAAACCAGGTGGGGCAGCGTTCTTTATCTCTTCCAYGACTCATCCCTGATAACTCCCTCTGGGATGATATCTTCTGTTAATGGACCAGCTGTTAAAACCAGGTGGGGCAGGGTTCTTTATCCGATAACTCCCTCCAGGAGATATCTTCTGTTAATGGGCCATCAAGGCCTCACTGCATGACTCAAAAAATGACATCATCCCATTGTGAGATGCTCCACCCAGGGGGAGGAACCAAGCATTCCCACCTGGATATAATCTGAGGTTTGGAACACCACAACCAGCCTTGCCTACTGGATTTCCAGAGGACAAGAGCTACGTAATCACCACTGAACCTTCAGAGGAAGGCCAGGCCCTTCCACAGGACCACTGCTTCAACAGGACTGCAGCCACCCTTTAATCAGACTGCTACCCCCACCCTGCCCAGCAGGGTGTCAGGTTGTACCCTGACTCTGGCAGTTTAAACCAGTGTTTCTGTGTTTTTGCCTTTACCTTCATTTTCCTATTAAACTGTAATTCTGCCTTGGGATCTGCCACTGGTTTGCTTTCAAGCTAGTACAGCACACCACACGGGTGAAGGGTGTTGGGGTGCACTGTGTGCTGGAAGAGAGACAGGCCCTGAGGGCCGCAGAGAGAGCCTCTTTCCTGGCCCCACAGGTGACCTTGGGAGTGCATCCAGGTCACCAGGGATGGGCTGAGAGAGGATTGTGGGTTTCTGGAYAGTGCTGGRCCTATGAGATGTGATAATTGTAGTTTGTGACCTTATAGGGTATTGTTTACCTGTTACCATAAYAGGCAATGTCTGTGCACTACCCCAGGTGATTGGGGGACACTGAGGTGAACATCTTTCCTGTTTATATGATGKGATATCCTGTTGGGTGCTGGTATTTAGGGAATATTTTCCTGCGCAATAAAGGCTTTGCATTTCTCCATCGTGTCTGCAGAGTCGTGCCCCTGCGTGATTACTGCAAAGGGGATGTCACCACCTTCCTCCCCGCGCCTCTCGGACCGGGCAGGGCAGGAGCAGCGCTGTCCAAGGTGCTCGGGCACCTTCCTGCTGCCAGAGCCGGGGACAGCGAGCGGGGACTCTGCTGAGTCGGCCCCGGCTGTCGGGATGATGCGGCTCCAGCGGGATCTGTCACGCTCCGCCACCGTGCCTTGTTTGTGCTGGCGGGCAGGAGCTCAGCCACGGCCAGGCAAGCCAGGCGGAGGGAAGCGGGGAGGAGAGGGGCCACACGAGATAAATAGGTAGCGTGAGGATAATAAAGGAGGACAGCTGGCCTAGAAAACTCGAGAGATAAATCGGCAAGGGGTGGGGGGGAAAAATCCTGAAACTAATTCCAAAGAGTGAGGTTCCTGCTGAGCCCTCAGGAGAGAGGCACCTGGTGGCACCCGCTTATAGATGCTGAAAAAACTCCAGCAGAGAATTTCTTCAGCTCTCTGCAGCGTTTTTGTGAGAGTTCTGTCTTTCCCATGCAAGTAAGACAAAACAATGTTAGTTTTGTAAACTTCTTGCAGCTGCAGGTTGTTTCGCAGAATTGTTATGGTTCTAACTAGAAAAACATTCAGAGATGGGTGTCTTAGAACTTGACCAATCCCCTGAGGGGGTGGATGGCAAAAAACCAATTACCTCATCCCACTTAATACACTTTGCGAACTAACATATAAAAGCCTTCTGAGAATTCATTAAAGCGCATCCATTTATCCCTGAGCCTGGACTTTGTGTCGTTTCTCTACTCGTCCGTGGGGAAAACAGCGACACCCACTCCCCTCTGACTCTCTGGTGCCGAGCATTCCTGTGGCCAGCACAGCCATGGCAGGGAGCTGCCACAGCCCTTCACATCAGCAGGGTTAAAAGCCATGGGAAAGCAGGGGGCTCCCCCAGRAGCAGGGGACCTGCTGGGCAGGACAGGGGTGGCTGCTCAGCCCGCAGCACAGACTCATTGACCCGGGCCRTGCCGAGGCTCTGCGTGCCTGGGGGATGCAAACAGGGCTGAAGGGACCGGCAGGGACTTGACTTTGCCTCCATGTTCCAGTCCTTTCCTTACCTTGTCTTTATTTGAGACTCTGAACCCCGCCAAAAGAGCTGGGCAAGTGTCCCTGTACTGCCTTAGTGCAGTACTAAACCCCACAGAGCTCTGTGGAGGCCGGAGATGAGGGCTTGCCACCCTCTCCGTTGGGCCAGTGTGCTCACACAAAGCACCAGCAGTCACCAAAGCAGCTGAGGCTAGAGGATCTTTTGTCATTCAGGTCCTGTGATGCACCACAGCACATAGTGTAGGAAGGTTCATTAACCTCTTCAGTAGCAAAGACACCAAAAAATGCACCCTGCTGACCTGAGCAGGATCTCACAGGAGGTCCAATGGCCTGGGCAGAGACACAAATCTCTCTCTCAGCTCAGCGTTTTTCCCGTGCAAATGAAGCTGGCACATAAACACGCGGCACTGGCGCRTTCACAAGTGGCATCAGCAAGCAAAGTTGCCCAAAGTCGCAAAGATGGGGGGGAAARTCAGAACAGGATGAAACACGGGACCAGCGAGCATCTTATGCTTTCCAGATTGACAGAAAAAGGAGCTACGAAAGAAAACAGAGCCCAGCCTTTATTCCCTTCCAGCCACGCTGTCCACAAGCCTCTCGCCCAGCAGGGGAAAGGCAGCTCAYGCTTAATCCTCCCCACAGATCCCCACAGCCCTCCCTCCAGCGCCTGGAGCCTGGCTCGGGGAAGTGCAAACAGCCGCTACAAAGTCAGAGCTAAGTGGCAGCTTCCCATTTCCCCAGCTCTAATTGCCAGCTGAGCAGCCGGTTAATCTCCCAGAACGTGCTGTGATAAGGGTGCTGCTGAGTCCCCGTAATTGCTTAAGAGCTGCCATCGAGGATGCCGGGAATTGCCCAATTATTCTCCCCGGTTTCTCCACACCCCACGTTCCCTCCCTCCCCCTCTCTAAGTTTTGTAAATTAGAAAAGAGCTGCCTTTTTTTTTTTTTTTCCTCTCTCTCTCAAAAACAGCTGGCACAGGAGTTCTCAGCGGTTCAGTAGGGATGAAGAGATTATATCTGGGCTGCCTAATCCTGTGTGGGCAGGGAGAAGAAAATGGGGGGAGCAGCAGTGGGGATCCCGCTGGAAGCAAAGGGGAGGGAAGGCTGCACTCACAGGTGATGCCTTGAACAGAATTCATTCCAGTAAGCCAGCACTGGCCCTGAGTACAAATCACATCCCATTTCCAGCTCCTCAGTGGCTCTATTSAGCAATAAATCAGCTCCTCGTCCAAGCTGGCTGAAACATGCACACTCTCACGGTTACCTTATTCAGTGCTGAGAAGTTAAAACCTTCCTGCCAAGGCCAGCAGGCTGGGGAGAGTCAAATATCCAAATCCCCTCAGAGCTCAGCAGTGAAAAACAAAACAAAAGAAAAAAGCCAAAACCCACAAGACAGAAAACTCYCTGAACTGCAATCACCTGCACATCTCCATTTGTTCAGCTGTTTTTCTCCAGATGATGCAGTGGGCCAAGAAATCATCTGGTATCATCAGAGAGGCAAACAAGCCAGGCCACTGTCTAATCCAATGCTAATAAACACACACAGGCAGCAGGACTCAGCTCCCAGCCCTTGGCTATCTTTGCAGCTGTTTAAAGCTTGGTTTTCTCCCTAACTGTTTAGTGACTGTCCCTTAGATGCCACTTTTAAGCCCCAGAATGGCAGCTCTTTGAAATTACAACACAGGCAGAAGTCTTCAATGCCACCAGAAGGATTGAGGGACTTAAAGTCCTTTAATTTTAACAGGATCGGGTTTGTTCTTCTGTAAAGAGTTCCTAGAAGTTTGGACACAGACACATTAAAGATGCAGCGCCTCCTGCAGCACGCCCAGTCTGGGTCACTCAGGTGGGTTTTGGCTCCTTTTTGTGCTCTGCACTGCCAGCTCGTGTCCTAACCCAGCTGCAAACCRCAACAACCACAGCATCTCTACCTCCAGCACATCTGCAAGTGGCTCTCCATCCCACAGCCCATTCCTCCGATTCCACCCATTCCAGACCTAGAGGGCACAAGGCAGAACGAGTGTAATGCCAATTCCCACGCTGGTTTAGTTTTGGAAACCTCTTGGTGTCCCCTCTCAGCTGGATGTGAGCTAACACTGACCCCAAAGCCACAAATCCACTCCATCCCACTGATGGCAAGCTGGAAAGTGAGATGAACCAACAGAGGACAGAAATTCTCAGCAAGGGGGGAAAAATTGGAGCAGAACAGGAGAAAAGATGACTTAAAATCCCACAGTGCACCTTCAACTCAATGAATGTCCCCCACCATGTTGCAGGAGAAGAGTCAGGGATCACTCAGGCAGATCTGAGCTAGAAGTTAATTTAATGAGTGGGTAATAGGCTGGTAAATAAGATAATCTCAGATTTGCTGATCCCTTAATACCCACACTCATATATATAATTCACTCATAGTTTTGAAATAAGATGTAATTTGACATATAAACAAAGGTATAACAATGAACACAAAACAACAAGGATTAACAAGRCTACAATTAGGTGGAACATCTAATTCATAGCTCTGGGGGCTGTTGGTGAGCACCTGAGCAGATTTCCTCACCAGTGATGTTTTCCATCTTTCTTCACTCTGGCTGGGMCATGGTGGGTTGTGACTGCATAGTTAAATTTGCATCCCATGATTTTAATGAAATTATAGATACAGATATTTGAGGGACTGTGTGTATCCTCTATAAATAAAGAGTCACAAAGGGCTCTCATGCAAACACATCCATTCCCAACACATCCAAGTACAGTCTCAGAGGTCTCTCTGGGATGTAYTTCAAAATGACAAACATTTTGTTCAGTGTCAAGACAAATGTCTTGGGTCTTAACAGTATTACATTCACAAATAAATCCTTGTTGTTTCTGCACTACCCCTGTGGCAGCACTGACAGTTTGCCATTTGTTCCCATTTCGCTGGGCCCATACTCCAGCTTCTAACAGAGCACAATTCCATGCTGATTCAATCCCAATGCAATGATTTGGTTTATAGAATCATTTATGTTGGAAAACACCTCTAAGACCATTGAGTCCAACCATTAAACATTGCTTATGGCTAAGACAAAAGCTGTGGCCCTACTGCTGGTGGGGTCGTAAGTGAAGTTTACTAGATACCACCAAGACTGGAAATASTTTTAGAATTAAAATAAATATTTTTTTGAAAACTTTTAAATTGAAATTATTTTCCCAAATTACCTTTTGAATCTCAGTGGGTAAGGTGCCCTCATCACCTTCCCTTATAGTTATTGCTGTAGTGGATCACCTGCAACTGAGCTCRGATACAGCTGAGAGCTGTGGAAACATTATTCTGGGTGATGCCATGTGCATCTATGGTTGGGTGGGGGTCCTTTTCCTTAATTCTTTGCCATTTAGACAATATACCAGCCAACAGCCATTGACTAGTTCCTAATGCCAACAAAGAAGATTTTAACGGGTGTTCTTCTCAGACAAATCACTCCTTGCCAAGCTTAATTTATTTGCCAAAACATCAGCGTCCGTGCTGTTTATTGAACGCTCCTAATCCTGTCCCTGGGATGCCAGTCACACCTCTCCTGGCTTGTTTTGGAGAGGGTTCACCTGTCCAGCCCTGTGAGCAGCCTGTACAGATGTATTTAGGAATGATAAGCAGGGAGGTTTAAGTGCAGGGATATTAACCTGCAGTGACAGTTCCACTTGCCTGAGGCTCCTTAATGGATTAAGTATCACTTGTTGCTGGCCTATCTTTTTAATGCCATTGGGCTCAATTTCAGAAATCTGAGTTCCAGTTAAGGTTCCAGCAGGGTCCAAGAGGTAGTAGGATACATTGTGGGGCGTAYGGTAATTTTTGCTGTGTGGATATGAACAATCCCAGTTTCAATTCAATTATACCTCCAAGATAAATAGATAAATTATGTCTGATACTATTCCTCTTTCCATGTATTCCTCTGATGTAGCACTCATTGAGCAGCCACCAGCCTGGTTAGATCTATACCCCTTTTCAAAGGAACCACACTGAAAACTAAGCAAGTACATTTCCACTTCATTTTTGGGGGTTTGTCTCTCACATATTGTGCTTACATTTCCCTCTGCCAAAGCCATGTTAATGGGTGGGACTCCTAAATTTGTACAATTACAGCTTGCTTTTTAGTGATTGCTGTGGCAATGCACTCAGGCTTAAACACGATTACAACCATTACCACATTGATTTGTACAAATAAAAGACCTGGGGGTTTTCACCCCATCCCTCAGGCTTGTTGATGGATAAACTAGATCTGGGTCACATTGCTGGGTTTTGGTATAACCCAGTGTGGTTCCTGGAAAGGGAAATAAGACAAAGCTCAGTGGGGACACTCCAAACTGGTTACCCCTTCTAGTGAGCAGCCAGGGAGTATCCACCCAACCTTAATGTGATGYTTAGCTCCACTGTTGTCATTCAGTTGATCYCTTTTCATAACAGGACAGATTTTTAAAAGAGCAGGGGTTTGTCCTAATAGTGGCTTCAAGGCCTGGGGGTCTGTCAGAGCTGAGAGAGGGTAAAAAGTTGTTTAATGAATATATAAGGATAGCAAGGGTTTCTCTCATTCCCCAGGGTCTATTCCCTTGCACACTAAGCTGTTCAGTGTGTGACAGAATGTGGTTCATTGTTAGAATCTGGTTGCCCTGGTAAAAACACCTCTGGCCCCCAAAAGCCCTCTGCTTCACCTTGGGTTTAATACGATCTCCCCCAGTCAAAGAGACACACCACAAATACCCAGTTACACTCTTGCCAGGCTTCTGACCATATTTTTCTTGCAAATTACCCAGTTGAAGAGGGTCCCACAGAATGGCTCTGGTGGTATTTCTTTTGTTATCCCCTTGGGGCCCAAGGGCCACTTCAGTTTTAATGAGAAGAGCCACCTTAAAGTGCAATTCACCCTCTTCACTACTCTCATCCCTAAATTCCCAGTCAGGGTCCCTCCTATATATCTCCATTCCAATCTTCTAGGGATGCAATTAACTAATGGATCTTTATGGGGCCTGTGGGATCGGGGACCCARTTTATCATAAATTCTAGTTTGTCCTCAACTCTTTTTCCTTCCCCCCACCCCAGTTGTTTCTGCAATTGTTCTATTCACAGAGATAACAGCAGTTCTTGTCGCTTCCTTTGTTCAAACTCATCTTGTAACACTCTCATTTCCTTTTCTTTGTATCCCTTACAATGGCACGCTGCTTCCAACCACATTTACAACATCTTGCATATTATTCCCTTTTCTTCACCATTTTTCAGTTTCTCCTCTCATGCAGTTTCACTGTTCCTCTGTCTTTACCCCAAYTACTCCAATTTTTGAACACTCAATCCTCAAAAAGTCTTGGAGAAGGTCTAATTCCATGCCTCCCTAAACAGCCAGTAATTGAATCTGCCACCCTGACTGCGCCAGTTTTGTCACGGAAGAAGAGCCAGGGATCACTCAGGTGGATCTGAACTGGGAGTTGGTTTATGGAGCTCTAATCAGCAGATTTAGGCGTGCAAATCCCAGTCCTGCCTTCCACCTGCACACAGCAGAGACAGCCTCCCAATTGCTGTGTTCATCCCAGAGCTCCCCCACTCCATAAAAAAACCACAGAATTCATTCCCATCCAGCCCCTGCAAAGCAGAAGCACCTCTGGCCCTTTCCTATCCCCAACATCGAGGGTTTCCCAACCAAAACCCCAGAATCCCAGCTGCCCTTGCATCCTCCAAGGGATCGTGGAGCCTAAGTCCTGCATCCCACTGGATAAGGAAGGGAAAACAGGAATTCTGAAATCAGGAAATYATTTAAAACCTCAGAACACCAATAATTCCCTAAAATAGGAGCCACACCTTGTTTGTTTAGGATTCCTTMCCATGGATACAACCTTTGGAAAATCCACCTGTACCTGCCAAATCCAAGCGCTGGAGGTTTGGGAATTGCTTCCATGTGTCAGCAGCTCCACATCCCCAATCCCACCCCTTTCCTGGAGGATGGATTCCCATCCCAAGCTGCCTGGGTCCCCCCTCCCACCCCACAGAGGACACCAGGAGGTGACAAATGCTTCTCTTTATTTGGATTGGGATCACGGGGCCATTCCCGGAGGGCAGAGCCTTTTCTGGCACATTCCCAGGAGCATTCCCAGGGCAGTCAGGCTCAGCAGAGCAGCCGCTGCCAGCAGGAGCCCCTGGATCACCACGGGAATTCCACCAGAGACACCTGGAAGGGATAAAACCCACTCAGCACTCATTTATTGGCTTCCCAGCCTCCATCCAATCCCTTGGGAATCTTTGGGAAGGAGCCCCCAGAGCAGCTCTGGGAGGTTGTTCCAGGAAGTCCCTTTGTGAAGTCACTGGGAATTCAGAGCAGGATCAACCCCCAGGTGAGGCCTGGAGATGCAACCCCACAAAGAYCCCACAACAACTCCTACCCTGGGGRGTGTTCCCCGGACTTCCAGAGGGGCTCTGTAATCCCTGAGCCGGCTCCAGGATGAGCAGGGGTCCCACGGACACATCGGCCTCAGTCGGCCCTGAGGGCCCACCTGGAAAGAGATGGGAGTGAGTTCCCAGGAGAGGGAATTCCTGCTTGGGCTGGAATTTGGGAATTATGGGAAGATGGACACCGGAAGAGCAGAATTCCAAGGGTTTTAAATGCAAGGGATAGAATAACAATCGGGATAGAATCATGGAATGGTTTGGGATGGAAAGGACCTCAAAGCTCATCCAGTGCTAGGGCAGGGACACCTCCCACTACCCCAGGTGGCTCCAGCCTGGCCTGGGACACTTCCAGGGATGGACAACAGTGCCAGGACCTCCCCACCCACACAGAATTTTTTCCAATATCCCCCCAAATTCCCCTCTTTCCTTTTCAAATCCCTTCCCCTAAGGACACCAGAGAGGAGCTGGGATTGTCCTTAACCTGCGGCCCTGAGGGGGCCTGGGGACACCTTTGGGACACACCTCGCTGGCTGGGATCATCCCTCCTYACACGCCTGCCAATCCCTGCGGCTGGAGCGCGGAATTCCCGGGAATCTCCTCCAGGAGAGGGACAGCTGCCGGTGTCACAGCAGCTGCAGATGGCCGCGGTGCCCTCCAGAGGTGCCCACCTGGAACAGAGTCACCCGTGACCCCCCTGCTACGGGCGGGTCCCCTCCCCACACCCGGGACACTCACAGGCCACTGGCTTTGCTGAAGGAGCAGGCTTTATTCCAGGGATTTGGGGCTTGGGCCACCGGGGACACCCTCAGGTGGCAGCTGATATAGAGCTGGCAGGGGAAGGCAAGGAAAATCCATTAATCTTGGAGATTTTTAGGGCTTTTTTCCATGGAGAAACGGGGAAAGGAGGAGGAAGAGAGGTGGGAACAACACCTCACCAAATTCCCGGCGTCTCCCGCAAATTTGAAGGCATCCACCAGGAACCGCAGCGACTCTGGCCGGGGCCGAGGGGACACGAAGGCTGAGCCGGTGTCATCTGCCCTGCCGTCCACCAGGCACCTGGAGRAGGACCAGGAATCCAAGATTTTCCGTGGGAATCCAGGATTCTCCACAGGAATTTGGGATTCTCCAGCCGGCCCCAGAGCCCGGCCTTACCCGCYCAGGTCGATGAAGGCGTAGCGGGGGGACGAGCTCCTGTCGGGGGTCGCGGTGGCCACGCACTGATCCACGAAGAGCCGCAGGGGCAYGTGGCCCTCCGAGGTGACATCGGCCTGGAAGCGGAGGCTGTCCCCAAGCTGGAAGCTGTTGGAGAGCCTCTCCCTGCTCCAGTCGTCTGGAATGCACATCCCAGGGGATGGGGTCACTTTGGGGACCTCTTAAACACRTGGCAACCCCCATGGGGTGGATTTGGGCTCCGTTGGGGCTCCCAAGATGTCCCCAGGAGCAGAGAGCTGGGGGACATGAGGCCACCAGGGCTGCACCCACCATCCATGAGGCGCAGGGAGAACCGGAGCCGCTCCTCGGCTGCCACCGTGGAGCGGAACGGGGCCCACGTGGGGTGCACGGCACCGCTGCTCACGTTGCTCTTCCTAAAGGGAAGCAATGGGAGTTGCCAGGGATGGCACTGGCACCTCAGGGCAGTGGCAGCACGGGGACTGCCCCCACCGCTCACCTGGGGTAGTGACACTCAATGAGGACCTCAGCCGGGGTGGCCCTCACGATGAGGGGGTTGCCAGAAGGGGCAGGTTTGTAGAATAGGGTCGTTCTGTAGATCAGGGAGTCCGGGGTCACCTGGAAGGAGGATTTGGGAGAGGGGAAAAACTAGGAAAATGAACTCAGCACCAGCAAGGGCTGTGCCAGGACACAGAGGCCACATTCCCAATCCTGTAGAACAGCACGGAGCTCTCTGCCGGCACCCCAACAAGGCACCAGCTTGAAGGAGGTCACAGAGCCTCCAGGACTCGGGCATGGCACCTTAAGACCCATTACCCCACAAATTCCTGCATCCAAGTCCAAAACCCGCTGCTGAGTGCATACCTCATCCATGGTATCCATATCCCAAAATCCTCCCCTGCTCCGGGCACTCCTCACCCCAAACCCACCAGCACCAGGGCACCTCTGCAGGTGAGATCTTCACCACCCAACCCCGGCCCCGCGGTGCCCCTCACCTGCAGGGTGCTGCCACACTCGTGCAGCGCGGCCACGAAGGTGACAAAAGCCTGGGCGGGGTTTGGGGACAGAGGCGGGCAGGAGGCCGTGCCCAGGCTCAGCTCCGCTGCCCGCACCGGGCGCCCGGTGCCGAAGAGGTCCCTGCGCACGGTGACCGCCAGCTGCCCCTCCTGGCACCGCACGGCCACCGCGGGGCGCGGCGACAGCGCCCGCAGCTGCGACAGATCCACCCGCGCCCAGGGCTGCGACACGGCGGGGACACGGCCCCGGGAGGAGTCACCCCGCAGCCGCCACGTCCCGGAATTCCTCGGGGGAAAACCCCAGGGATCGGAGGATGCGGCCGCAGCCAGCATCCAGCAGAGCAGAGCGACCCCAAAGCAGCTCCCAAACCCCATCCTGGCCCCAGGAAAAGCAGCGCATGGAAAAGGGGCTGCTCGGGAGCCTTTTATGGGAGCATTCCCGGGGAATCCCAGCCGGGATAACGGGATCCAGCTGAGGATCCCACTCGGGATAACGGGATCCAACTGGGGGATCCCCGCCGGGATAACGGGATCCAGCTGGGGATCCCACTCAGGATGACGGGGTCCATCTGGGCCCATCCCTCCCCCTGCAGCCGGGAATTGTCCTGTTTGTCCCATGTCCTGCCCGGCTGCGGTGGCATCAGTGTCCCACTCGGCTCCCTGAGCCGGAGCCGATTTTGGCCAGTGAGGCTCTCCCGGACGTTTCCCCCCGATTTTCCCGGGAATTCCCAAAAATCCAGGCCGTGCATTCAGAACTGGGGATGTGCCATCCCCACCGGGGCGCTTTGGGATCCGCCCGTGCACGATTTCCCGGGAATGCGCTCCGGGGAATTGGGCCTGGCTAATGAGGGCACCATAACGAGCTCATTTGCATAGAGAGCAGAGGGCCAGAGCAGGTCAGAGAATTCCTGGTGGGAATCCTCGCGTCAGGTCCTGCTGTCCCGTGGAGCATCCATAATGTCACTCCCACATTCCCACATCCCCCTCTGGCACCATCCCGGTATCCCGGCATTGCCCCGAGTGTTTTTAGGGATGATGAATAAATGATGGGATAAGGAAAACCGCTCCAGGCCTCTCCATGAATTCCACAAAAATGGGGCAGCTCCCAGCCTGGCTCATCCCGAGGCTGCCCTGGAATGCTTTATACAGGGGGATGGGGCTGCTCAGAGAGCTCCAGAGGTATCCAGAGGGATGGGAGGGGATGTTCCTGCATCCAGAGGGATCCAGAGGGATGGGAAGGGATGTTCCTGCATCCAGAGGGATCCATGGGGATGGGAGGGGATGTTTCTGCTTCCCACAGCCCCATTCCCCATCCCAATATTAGGAATGGCCCTGGAAACCCAGGATTTGATCCGCCCAACCTCTGTGGGACCCAAGTCTCCAGGGATGGGTGCCTGCTCCCARAGCTCCATTCCTGCTATTCCAGAGGGAAGGATCCAGGATCCCAAAGAGCCCCACACAGCCCCATCCCAAGCTTTCCCTCTCCAGAGTGGATTTCTCACCCCCTGGAGCAGCTCAGCACCTTTGCAGGTGAAGGTCCCGGCCCTGTGGGTCACTCTGTGGTCAGTGCAACAGCCCCAAGAGATCTTCCACCCTGGGAGGTGCCTCCGGCTCCCGAGCCGCAAGTCCTGCACCAAGGGGTTGCTCAGGTGGATACAGCAGCAGAGTTCTGCCCAGGATGAAAAGATCACAGCACTTCCATTTCGTACAAACACACAGCTGAGCCCTCCCTGAGCCCTCCCTGAGCCCTGTCCTGCTGTCCTGCTGCTGCTCTCCACCCCGGGGGCATTTCTGCACCGCTGCTCCTGGGCGATGCTCCGGAGAGCCGGCCCTGCGCTCCCGCTGCCTCCTCCCGCCACGCAGAGCCTCGTGCTCTTCCGTATGGATATTACACTTGGCTGACCCTCGGGAGCTCCACTAAAGCCTTTCCACAGCTGCTCCTCGTGCAGGAGCCCGTGTGTGGGGCAGCAGCAAGGCAGGAGACCATATGCTCCAGCACGGGGGACAATGAGCCACTCACTGAGACAGCGCGGCTGTGATGAGCCATTGTCATGACTGATGGCACCAGGACTCTGGGGGAGCAGATTTTCACAGCAGATAAGCCCTAATGAACAGAGAAATAACTTCCYGTGATGAGGGAGATGTACAGGGTTCCAAAAGCCACGGTCCTGCGAGAAAGGAAACACTTGATTGCCAGCAAGGCCACGGAGCTCTGCTACCCGGGCAGCAGAGGTGAGAAAATGCATCTTCCTGCTGGCCTTGGGAGCAGGGAATGAGCCAACACTTCAGTGGAGGAGGAGGAGTAAGAGCACAAGGGGTGGCAGTGGAGCAGAACAGGCTCACAGGGCTCGGGGCTGCACATCTGCCCTGGTGCTGCAGCTGCCAGAAAACCGTGCAGCTAAAACGCATCTCCTGCAGCACCCGGAACCCTCTGCACAGGGGAAACTGAGGCACGGAGCCAAGGAGTCATTCCTGCAGAGCTGGGCACTCCCACGCTAGGGAAAAGAAAACTTTAAAACTCAGAATTGGTCTTTGCACCTCACAAGTTCGTTCCCATAAGGAAACTCTGTTGTCTAATACTGGCTTGAGCACATACCACAGCCTTCCCTGCTGCCCGGGAGGAAGCTTTGCCACAGGAACTGCTGCCGAGCCACCTCATATTAGAATTTACTACAGCGCTGCCTGGAAGCCTGCCCCRTGCTTTCTATTTTTAGCTGCAGGCAGACCTATTCATATCAGTCAGTGCTGAAACTCAGGTCCTTTCACAGCTTTGGTGCAGTAATTCAGGGACATGCATGAAGCCAGGCTCTCAGCTTTGAGGACAGCCCACCAGGATAAATAATAAATCCATGAGCTGAGTGCTCCCAAGGCTGGAGGGACACAGGGTGTGCTTTGCTAAAGGCATTCTCATCACACACATTTCTTCCACAGGATCACACCACTACTTGTGTGCAGAGAAAATCATGGACTTGAATGTGATTTACCAGCTCATAAACTGCAAGGAAAGCAGGAGAAATGGGATGAGAGAGAGGAAGGGTSCAGGAGAAGTGAAAACAGCTCCACAAGGTTCCACACTGGTGGTGGTTTCCCTGCCTGTTAATTATTTTAYCTGAAAACGCTTTTAGAAGAGAGGAACTTCATTAGTGCTTAACACAGGACACGTAGAAAATGTGTGCTTTTACAGCTGGTCACGGTGAACATACGGAGGGTGAATGTCAGAGGTCTGCAATAACTCAGGGTGATTTGAGTAAACCAATGCAGCAGCAAGACGCAGATGTTTGGTGATGGAGCTCCCAATCAGCCAGACCTTGTTCTGATGACTCTTCATCACGCTTCCCCTTTCACGTGCCTGGCAGCACGTGCCAGATCCACTCAGGTAACTGACAGTGTGACAAACAGAAAAGCTCTCAGCAGTGAGGCTGGTACACACCTCCTCCCGAGAGCACTGACGTTGCCCACTGACATCATCACTACGCTTTATGGCAGCTAAACCCAACCTTGACAGAGGAAAGCTGAGCACACACCCGACCCGAAGGCAGCTCTTCCCCCTGCTTGGAGGAGAGTCACAGCCAGACACTGCCAGTCCAGCTGACAGGCATTTGTATGGGCAATATCTGTGCGTTTAATCCCACCAGTTTTCCCAAGAAGGAAACACCTCACAGAGCAGTTAAGTGGGATTCATCCTTCCCGGCTGCAATGCCGATTCCTGCTCCTGTCTGCGGCGAGCAAGGAGCCTGAGGCTCTTCTGCTGCAGGGTGCTGCGGTCAAAGAGGCGGCAGGAGGGTCTCCACACTTGCACACACTGCTGGCCACTGYCCCTGGTCACTCAGGATGGCACTTGCTGAAGGCAGCCCCAGCCTCCCTGCCCCGAGGTGTCAGCAGAGCAGATGGAACAAACGGGCCAACGCTGCCTCTCCCACCCACGCACTTTCCAGGAGAAACAGCGTCAAATTAATGGGCAAAAAGAGCCCAAAACAAAACAAYGAAGTGTGTGAGCATATTAAGTCCTTTTCCATCCCCAGTTTATGCTTCAGCTGCTACCTTGAGACTGGCACAGAAGCCGATGTGCCGTTCGCTTCACACAGCTCCTGGGATCTCCGTGGCACCATTTACGCTTGGGTAACTCAACTTCTGGAGGCCATTAGGCAGGGTAATTTCACCAGTTCCTGAGCAAATGCCTGGAGGGGTCCTTGCAAAGCCAGTTCAGCACAGCTGAAATATGGAGGAAATGTTCATTTGAATCCTAAGGAGAAATGTAATGACTGCTTTGTAGTAAAGCACATTCAAATCAGCCCCACTTTGGCTGATCAAGGCACAATCTCATCAGCACTCTCCAAGAAGAAATACTTCTGATCCAGAAAGTGAGCTTAACATCTTTGTGGAAGAGTTTTCATCAACTGACAACACCCATTTGGGGAAAAATTAGCTCACAGCATCACTCAGGTGCAGGCTTTAAAACAAGGGCATTCTTTTCTATGTTCTATTTTTTTYCCCCTTTTTTACTATTTTTTTTTTCTGAAAAGGCACTTTCCATTTGATGGGCCCACCTCCACTGAGATGCCAGCTGGCCAAACACATCTAGGGGCTGTGGCCTGTTTATTCATCAATGTGTTGGTGAAAACAGGGCTCTGCAGAGCAGCTTCCACATCTATGTGTGGGTGCCGAGTCCTAACCAGGGTGGTTGGGAGCGATCTTGGTTGAAGGGGTCAGGAAATTGGAACAAGCCCTTGAAAATCCTGGAAGTAACAAAAAATCCTGGGTCATCCAGGCCCAGCAATGCAGCACAGAGGGCAAAAACATAGAGCAACCATTCTGTGAACAAGGAACCAGGGTACGTGTCACTGCTGTCACCAGTTCAGCAGCACCACGAGGAGGAACTGAGTGAGAAATCCAAATGAAACACTTGTGGGTTCACTGGCAGCTTGTGAAGGACACAGGAGAAATAGTCCCTGGTGGGGTATCTGTACTGGTGTGCCCAGAAGGATGACACGGGAGGCAGGAGGGATGGTTCCCAGCCCATGCTGGGTGACAAAGCAGCTTTGGAAGTTTGTTGGATATTACTGTTTTGAGGTGCAGGTCCTCCTCAGCAATGTTTCACACAGGAGGATGGGTGTGCTCCTCACTCTGCCTTGGAAATGGGAGAACAGAAGCAGAGAGCTGCAGCAATGGGTGAAAACAGCCAAGTTTATCCCGTGGCTGATGGATCAGAGCCCGAGCCTGCAGGCTGTCTCCTTCAGCTCCATACCTGTTCCTCTGCCCAGCCAGACACCTGCAAAGGCTGCTTTCCTCTAGTCCCACCTCTCCTTTCACACCCTGCCTTTGCCACCTGTGCCAAACAGGACAGGAGGCAGGTGGCTTGTTAGAAACTGTCCCTGCACCATCCAAACTTGTGAATATGCAACGCTCACTGCATTTTGATAGATGTCTGCGGACCTGACAGAATTAATTAAAAGAGAGGAGGCAGGACAAGTATGAAAGGTGCTTGTGAAGAGCAGCAGGCCGGGGTGTATCAGCAAAGGTTGAGGGAGCTGCAGGAAGAAAGCAGGGGGCTATCAGTGCTCCCACTGCTGTCTTATCCGGGCACAGACTGGCACTTGGCCTTGGCAGCTGCCAGCACTTGCCTGCGCTCATCTGTGCGTGTTCCTGTGTGTGATGGCACACAGATGTTCGCCTGACGAGGGGCTGTGTGTCAGCACTGCGCCCTGGACCGTGCTCGTGCTCAGGCAGGAGCACATGCCAGCAGAGAGCAGCAAACAAACCCCAAGGAACCCAGTTTCCTCTGTGTGGGACAAAGTGTGGGGCTGACTGGGCCGAGTGTCCCTGCAGAGGAACCTCTTCAGGTGGAGGCATCAGTCCGGGTGTCTTTCCATGYCTTTGAACAAAGGGTTCTGTCAAAGAAAACCTCGTATGCAAGTTTGGGTGGAACTCAAAAATCCCTGGTCCCCCCCAGAAAAGGGATCCTTTTGCTGTCTGCCCCAGGCAAGCTCAAACCTCTGCCCCTAAGCAGCAAGTGAGGAAGGAGGACTTGGCCCTCACTTTGATCTCCTCTCCCAGGGGCTGCGCTGTCCCCAGTGCAGAGGGGCTGCTGTTCCTGGGTGGGGAGCTCAGCTCCCAGCTCCAAGGATTGCACAGAGCGTGATTTGCCTTTGGTGACTCCTACCTACCTTCCCCCGATGTTTAGGGGCTGCTTGATCTGCGTGGGATTTTTTCATCTCTAGCACCGACAATCCTCTGATACTGCCTGTGCTTTTCTTTGACTCTAACCAGAGCCCTGAAGTTGTTTCTCATATCAAACGSTCCCAGTCAATCTGATTTTCAGAAAACACAGCACGTCTGGGGAGAAACCTGCAAAATATAGAACACGTTCCCCATTTGCATCCAAATGTTGAAAAACCCCATCACTCCTCTATGGCACATCACATCAGCACTACACCCGCCATGAAATATTCATGGCCATTTATTATGATGTTTTTTATTATCCCCATAAAACTTTCCAGCGATCAGTTCCTTTRTTTGCTCAGCCTGCAGCATGGATGAGGTGCTTTTGTGTCTCCTTCAGTGCTGGCAGTGTTTGAGTTAATCCAGGGCCCCTGTCACCATAAGAACAACACCACTGCTATCCCGAGCTCAGTCCATCCCGGGCTGCTTCCCTGCTTGTGGCATCAACAGAGCACTAACTGGGAACTGTAGGCTGACCATGACATGCYCTGCCTGTATTAGGTTGCTGGGATGGAATTAAATTCAACCCAAGATTGACTTCTTGAGCCCAGTGTGACAGCACAGGGAGCAGAGGAATTAAACAATGCTGCCAGTCCCAAGTGGGTTGGGAGGGCAGTGGGACACAGCGCTGGTCTCACCATCCATGCACCCTCCGGGTGAGGCTGAAAAAGAGAAGGGAAGCTCTCAGTGAGGACAGCTCCTGAAGGTTTTATGGCAACTGCCAGATTAATGTTAATGTAAGCTGCTAAAAGATTTTTCAAATGGATTAGTTCTCCATTTCCTCCTTGGCACCCTGAGGGTCTGGTGCTGGAAGAACAGACCTGAATCACCTCTGCAGCCACAAAGTCCCCTCCTGGCAACAAAGCAGAGGCAAGGGTTGGGCCTGGAGGGAGCGTGTGAGAAAGACAGAGATACTTTCTGGAACAGATTCAGCTTCTTTATAGCAGTTCTTTATAGCAGGACACTTTATAAGAGTGCCCATTCTGAAAACCTTTTATTCCTCCTGCCAGAGCTCGCGAGCCCTGCCCTTTCCATGAGGAGGGGAGTAAAAAAAGATCTTGGAGGACAGCAAGAGCAAGAGCTCTCCTTTCACAGGGATTGCAAAGCTGACTCTCAGCGGAGTGACCTTGATACAACCTCTTGTTTCAAACACACAGCACACATTTCTGCGTTCAACAAACTGCTGCAAGAGGATTCAGGCTCCTCTCTTGCCAATGCACTGGCGCTGCTTTTCCCCAGAGCGCAGTGTCTTCCAAAAGCAAACTGCATCAGCCTCAGAAAAATAAATAAATCTACTTTTCACATCATTTCATCTCCTGATAACAGTAATGAACTCAGTCTGTGGCATTACTGGGAATTAATGACTGCCTGCCTCCTGACTCACCAGCTCTTCCTGGGCTATCATAAATTCCCGGGAACCGTTGTGAACAACACATCACCCTGTAAGCTGGAAATAAAGACCTTGTCCAGAACCCTGGGRCAAACACACAGCGTGCCAGTGCCACCTGGAAGCCTGGGAACGGAGATGAGCTCCCAGATAAACACGCTGCTCTGCCCTGATGGCTCACTGGGTGCCAGCACCGGGAGCTGCTTCCCGGGGCTCCCTGCAGGATCCCAACCCTGGTTCTGCGTCACTCCTCCAAAATAATCTGGCTGAAAGCAGCACACAGCACCCTTGGGGAACTGCTCCTCGGGGTAATTAAACTCACACTGCACGCCGTACCTTTAACCTTTTTTCCTGGCTAACTCTTCAGCCTCACGATGCTCTTGTCTGAGAGACTAAAGAGCCTCTCCGAAGCTGCCCCTGGATGCAGGCACTTCCAGACCATTATCTCATCACCTCCAACCTGCTCTTAATAAACTAAAAGACGATGCTTCATTACTGAAGCCAAGCTCTGCAGCTCATACCTGCTTGGCTGTCAGAAACCATCGTGTCCCATAAAGCAGACCCCTTGGACTTTCTGCCTTTCAGATCAGCTTTCAGGGGGAGAAGAAGAGCTGGTAAAATTGTCATGTCTATATATTTATTTAAATATCGAGATTTCCTGCTCTGCCAGTTGCAAATGTAAATTTGTGTGTAACTAGCTGCAGTAATTAGGGTTAATGACTAAAGAGCATTTGGAAATTGTGCAATTCGTGCAGTCCTCCATCAGAAAGGACCGATTAGGTTTGCTTCTCCTTTTAAAAAATACAAATTTCTGTCATCAGCCGTTCATTGGACATGTCTGTCTGGGCTGCTTGTCTCAAGAAATTTAACTAAATTAACAGATTTAGTTATCATGTATTAATTACAGGCCATGCCCAGATTTCTGTGAGTTCAGCATTCCACTGGCAGAACAGATAGAGGTATGGCCCAGAGTGGAATATGTTTTAATTAGGAGGCAATACAGCTGGTGCATCAAACCAAAAGGCTGAGCAGCTCCACTCCAGCCCGTAGCTGAATTCATTTACTGTTGGGTCTCACTTTTGCTGGAGCCATCCATCCACACCTTATTCTCCAAGGACAATTGCTGTGCAGCGCAGGCCAGTGCAGGAGAGAGATTTGTCTCCTGACAGATTATCCCCAGGGAGAACCAGCGCAACGCTCCAGGGCCTTGGAGAAGATGAGGCCTGAAAAATAATTCTGCACTACAAATGTGTTCTTCTTCCTCTCCGCAGGCACCAGCCCTGCCCTTGGGCCTCTCAGGGCGGAGCTGGGCCCACAGGGGCTCCCAAACCAGCGTCCATCCCGCCGTGGGAGCTGGGTCATGGATGCTGGTTAGCCCAGCGGCTGTAGCTGTGTCCCTCCAGGTCTTTAATTAAGGCAGCTTGGGCTTCCCAAGCAGTGGGGTGTGAAAGCAGCGCCTCATAAAAATGTCCCAGTCCCAATAACGCTTCTAAATCAGCTTCCTGGGATGCAGCTGTAACAAGCCCCCTGGAGAAGCTGTGGCAGCAAAGGGGAGGTTTTACTGGCCCTTAATTATGAGCTCTGGCACAACTCTCTGCATCTCGTTCTCTGGAAAACAGCAAGGAGGAGCACTCCAGCTCTGYGTCACCTCCCCCAGCAGCTCCCCGCCGCTCCCACACCTTGCCACACATGAGTGCAGACGCTGCAACAACTGCAGCCCACTTCTAATCCTCCAGAGACCCAGAAATCAACAGGTTTGGCTCTTTCCCCTGCTATTTTTCTGGTGGTGACCCGTGTACAATCGACTGAAGCCTCCTGRCACGCCAGCTGCTCCCAGGTTCCTTGCTGCAACCCTGAGGAAAGCCCCACAGGCCAGCAGGCCACAGACTAAGAGCTGCTGAGGTGAGCAAGTCCCTAGAGGGGGAACCTCGTGATTAAGAACTCTTTAACCCAACTGAACCCCTGCAGGATCAAAGGCAGAGGCTGGGAGGCTGAATATGTTCAGGAAGACGTGGTTAATTGTGGGAGCAATTAGCCTCTGCAAGAATTCACCAGGTACACGATGGATTCTCCGTGCTTGGAAGTGTTTAAACGTCAGTGGAGATCTTTTGGAAAGATAAGCTTGTGTTTGACCAGGGCGGACGGGCTTAATACAGGAATAGCCAATTTCATGCAAGAAGAGATGAACAGAATGGTCTTTTGAGCTGGAAAAATCTGTAAAATCTATGAAACTATTAATAGAGAATGAGACATTTCTAGTGGGTTTGACAGCTAGATGACAAATCTGTGTTAAATTCCACAGCATCCAAAGAAACTACTCAGCCTCGTTTTCTGATATCCTCCAAGGGGTTTCCCAGTGGGGGATTTTAGCTTTCCATTTTTTAGCTTTAGAATAATCTTCCAAACTGGAAAACTTCTCAACCTCCCCTCCTCTCACCTCCCCCTGCTCCTCCATCCTTTCCTCTGTCTCGGAGAGTACGTGCCAAGCTGCGCGTGGGTGAACCCCTGGGAGAGGCAGCGGCAGAGCCATCCCACATGTGTGAGGAACAGAGCGCTGGGCAGAAGCAGGAGAAGCCAAACTTTGCACTTTCCCAGCCCAGAGTGATCCCAGAGCCTGGGCATCCCTTGCCAAGCCTGGAGAAGCCCCATGGCACGAGGAGGGAGTGGCTGCACCCGTTTTGCTGCTCCCAGAACGATTTGGGTTATCAATATTTCCCTTTTAACTCCACGGTGAAGCCCGATCTTCCCAAATCCATCAGGGCACAGCAGCTGTGGCTGGGGCTGCCTCATCCCCCTCCAATAAAGGAAGGAGGAGTGAGGCTCATGGCATGCTGCAGGTGACTAAGGATTAATAACTGCTTCCAGGACCAAGCCAAGGCTGCTGAGTTTGGTGTTTTGTATGTGTGTTTCGAAAAGGATGACGAATAATTGAAGATGCAGAGTACCTCCTAATCAGCCATCACCCTCAGTGGATTTCCATCCCCACCAAAACAGAAACCTCTCACTTAGATGTGCTGCACCCTCCTTCCCAGCCTTCCTCTGCTGGGCTTGCTTAGGAGGGAGACTCTTCGGGAAAGCCTGAAGTACAAATTGTGACCCTCTCCAGCAGTTTCTTGTCTGCCTTGAACTGGGGAGCTCCTKAGCAAGAGCAAGGAGGAAAAAAGGGTCAATTGAAAGTGGAAGAAATGAATGAAAAGGGGACCAGGCCTGCCAATATTAATTAAAAAAAATATAAATATTTAGGCCATTAAAAGTAAAAGCAGCCAGCCTCTGAATTTTGGTGGGACTTCCTGACAGGCGTGACAACAGGACCACATATTGGAAAAATCTGCTCTCCTATGTGGCTGCCAGTCCTTCAGAGAGCAAAGAGGTTAATGAAATAGAGGTAGAAAAGATTGCAATGTTTCCTGCACTTCCTTGCAATTTAAATGTGTGCTAAGTACTGCATTCTTCCAGAAATCCCAAGTGGAAGAAGTAAAATAACAACCACTTGAATGATTTAACCCAGCAGTCCCCAGTTGAATTCATATTTATAATAGAAACTTTGTATAAACCCGTGGAAAGCCTGGAAAAAAATTACACCAGCAGCAGCCACTGCTGAAACTTCTGGAAGGGGAGTAATTTGCAGAAGAACCCAAGATTTGGACAAGCTTTTTGAAGGTGACAGTCCCTCTCCTCACAAAGGGGATTGTGATCATCCTCTGTGCACAATTCACTGTGCAACACAGCAGGGAGGGTGGGAAAGGGGGCTGGTGACCTGGAGCAGGATTTCAAAAGCCAGGGAAGATTTAGCCCTTGGATCCTGCAGATCCTGCAATCCTGCCTGTGCTGAGTTACACCAGCCTGGCTCAGGATGGGAAGGGCCATGATGGATGCTGAGCCAGGGAGCAGGATCAGCTCAGGAAGGGCAGGAAGGCAGCCCAGCAGCGATCCTGCTGCAGCAAAGGTCGTGGGAAATGGGGTGGCTTTGGGCCCCGCTGAGCTGCAGCGGGAATGGGCGCCCTGGGAACGCGGGAGTGAGCAGGCAAGTCCACAGGGCACATCTGGGCACATCAGCTGAAACACTGCTTCAGTGGCCATTAAAATCACCCCCTGACATTCCCACATGTGTCTTGAGGCAACTTGTGGGACAGCCCAAGGTGAGAGAGACTGGGGAGGTGACCTCCTGCCATAAGAAGACCCTCCAGCACTGCAGATCACCCCACGGTTTCCTTGCCTGTCTGCWGTTGCCTTCTTTCTGCAGATGCCACCCAGAGGGTCGACCTGTCACTCCCCATCTCCTCTCCCTCCCCAACCCTCTGCAGTTGGCAAACGATGGAGCTGCCAGGCAGAAGCTTGCTCTGCCCACGAGCAAAGCCAGCAGTGCTCTGGAAACCTTGCCTCCCCTCCTCAGGAGATGTGTTTTGGCAGTGCACTGACACAGCGGGGCCAGAGCTTCTCTCTCTTATTCCGTGGGATCTGTTCCTGCCCCAAGAAAGAGCAGAGAGGAGASATGAACATCGAGGCACAGCAGTGCAGGAGTGAGGAAGCCACATGCACACAGGGCTCCCAGAGAGACTGTCTTGCTCAAACTGCAGCTAAGATGCTGGCTTGTCCCTTGTCAACACACTGTCCCCTCTTGTCACCYGCTGTCCTGGCCCTGGCAGCCCCGTGAGAGGCCTCTCCCAGGTTCTAAGTGACACAAACACCCTGGCTGTCCCCTGGAAATGCTGAGCTAGTCAAACAAACCCTGGCTGGGCTTCYGGCTTTGCCCACAAAGAAACTGGCTGATGTTCACAGAGCTGCTCTCAGGCAGCAAAGCTTTTTCATTTGGTTGGTTTTTCCTTCTCTATTTTATTTGTCACTTGGTTCTTAGCTGGTTCTGAGCACAACCAAGAGCCTGCAGGAGGGGCCAGGCTGCAGTGGGTACATATCAGCACAGCCTCGCTGATTCAGAGTGACCAAGCATCTGACAGGGATCCTCCCAAATCRGCAACGTGTGCTTGGTGACTCCTGGCACTGCAGAAGTGGAAACCACACAGATTGGATTTCTCATCCCTCTCCACACAGCTCGAGCCCTGGAGCCACAGTGACAGGCAGCTTTGCCCACCACACCGAGGGTGAGGTTAGGGAACGGCAGATGCTGTGCCGTGTCCCTCTGTCCTGGCAGGAGCACGGTACCCTGTTTCAAAGACAGCAAGAGATCTGGGATCCTTCAGGTCACTCTGCAAGTGGCACTTGCTTCCAGCTCAGCTGGTCCCTGCTGCCTCAGTGACGGAGCACTGYAAGGTTTGTAGGGCACTTTCCCCTTAACAACCCAGACCTTCTTGTTCAGCTTCCCATGCCTTTTTGGAAGCTATTCTGCCTTCACCCAAGCTCAGTTATAAAGGCACCAACACCACAAAAAAACCCCAAAAAMCAGGTTCCTCTAGAGCTCTTTAACGACGTTCCTGGTCTAACAGAGATTTACTTTCTCCAGAGAAGCTGTAGAAAACATTGCTGCTCCATGTCCAGCTGTCTGCTCTCCCTCTTGTCCATTAGCTGTGAGCAGCTTGCAAGAGAAAACATGCCCGAAAGCTCAGGTGTGCTCCTGACTTGTGGCTGGGACACACCTGTAAATCAGGGCACGGCAGATCCTCCTGGCCCTTCTTCTTCTCTTGCAAGAGCAGCAGAGGGCTTGGTGGAGCTTTAAARCCAGCGGACAGTAAATCCACATGGCACTCACGCCATCGTGTGAAGATTCATGGCTGTGTTCTCCGAAGGTCAGCTTCGTCTGCTGCAGGCAATTAGGGATTATCTATGGCCCCTGCCGCCGCAYCGGCCCTGGCCGTATGCTCCTTGTCAGCACCAGACCATTGGTCAAATAAAAGTCACAACCAGTCAGCATCCTGGAAAAATGCTGTGGGAAGAGCAGGAGGAGGCAGAGAGCTCTTCATCCCATGATGGGCTCCCAGGGATCCTGCTTCTCTGAGAAAGCTGAGGGCTGGCAGAGGGGGACGGCCACCGTCACCTCTCAACTTCTGTCCCAACGCTGTCCCCGCAGAGCTCACGGGGCTCCTTCCAGCACCCACGGCCCTTTGCTCTCTCCATCGCTCTCTTATGACCACATCTCCTTCATCCTTGAGCGTTGCATCACTGGCTCACCTTCCCTGCCCTGCCTGGAGCCCTGGTGCCTTCCTCGGGGGAAGGACTCCTCCTTCCTGCCCTGGTCTCCCTCTGCATCTGCTTTTTTGAGTATTTCTCTGTTTGCAGGCAGAGATGGAAGTAGACCACATGCAATTCCCTCCTTTGCATGCTGGAGTTGGAGGACCTCAGGATTTGGGGATGGCAGGAGGCAAAGAAGTGGAGGCACAGGGGCAGGGAGAGGTCCCAGATGCCTGACAGACCCCAGTGCCACACTGAGTATGCTAAAACCTGGATTCAGGAAAAAACTTCGAGATCTGAGCCTGAAACCCTTGACTTAAAGTTGTTTTCTCATGGTTGCTCACKTGGTGGCATCTCTAAGCATGGTCCCTGCAGTCTGCAGAAGGGGCCTTGGGATCCCACRTCATTTATGCCACCAAAACCAGCATCAGAGACAAGGCAACAACCCTGACCTGCTGACCCACAGCGGGGACCAGAGCCTGAGAGTGCCCTTCCAGTGGCTTTGGGTTCTGGGACTGCAAAAATTGTTACAAAACAGCATATCCTGCAAATGAAGCCCACATTAGATTTACAAGAGTTTTCTTAACAAAGCAACCCCAGGCGATGCAGGCAGTTTTTCACCAGGGGCTGGAAGCAAGGGCAGTGCAAGGGCAGTGGTAACAAGATCCCTGCTGGAGTCACTGGCAGCAGGGGGAAGGATGAAGGGATGGGAAATACGGTGACTTCGGCCATGCCCCAGGAGCTTGTGCAACTGGCACGGTCCCTCCTCCCAGGCCCAGCAGGGAACAGGAGCTGGGGCATGTTCTCCCTCTGAATTGCCTCTATGGGAGGAGGAGGTGGATGAGTTTTGAGCCTCCCTGGCCCTGTCTCTCCCTGTTTGTCTGCTTTGTTTTTGAGCAGCCCTCAAGGCTGTGTTTTGGAGAGAGGTTTTCATCAGGCAAAGGAAAGGTACAAAGATGAGCTAATGAGAACAATTATTCAGTGACAGCTGCTGCCACTCACCTCCTAACGAGTGTAAGGTACAGCCTTGCAGAAACAAGGCTTTCTCTAATGATTATGTTCAGGAGATTAATTTAGGAAACTCTGCTTAAGACCTGTGGTGATCTTATTTGAAATCTAGTCAATGAACAGGCGAGTGTAGGGGAAAAACATACCTTGCTTAAAGTTCAATTGCTGGGAGCAGAGAGATCCTGGGGCTGGACTGGGGCAGAGCAGGGACGTGCAGTCCTTGCTCTGCTGTCCCTGGGGTGCTCCCCATCACCCTGGGGATGTGYAGCCACAGGGGATGGCCCACCTGGACCTCAGCAAGGCACAGCCTGGCTGCAGAAGCATTTTATTCCCTGACTGCTGCAGTCCACAAATCAAACCCTCTGTCTCAAGCCAAGGGCTGGGGAAGGACTGGACCACGAGCTCCTGCAGGGAACACTGGCCCTGTTTGTCACTGCAGGCAGACTCCTCTCTACAACCACGGCCAGGTCTGCTAATGGTTATCCCTGTGTCCAGCCTGAGCACGGCTCATCACTGGCCTCTCCACACAGGCATGAGATGCCCAAGCTTGGCACATGATGCCTGCCATTTAATGTCCCCATCAAGCCACAGAGAAACCAAATGGACTGGAAAACTGGCCCGGGATCAGTGCTTCCCTTCCAAACCGGCCCCCATGGAACACAGGACTCCTCTCCGCTTTCAGCCTGGCATCCCCACCAGCCCCCTGCCCAGCTGGCCATGGCCAGGACAGCAGCACTGCCGGGGGCTGTTGCCTCTCTGCCTGTGCTGCAGGAGGTGGGACGGGGTGTCCCTGCTGCCTCGTGGCCTGGCACAGCTGACGGTGCCCCGGCGCAGGCACAACGCTCAGCTCCCTTTGGCTCTGGCATCCCAGCCCTGCCACCAGCTCAGACAGATGGTGAGCGAGCCCATCTCCATCTCCTGGGGCTGTTTGGCCACTACAGAGAGCTGCTGAGGCCAACCTGAATTTCGCTGGCCGGTGTCCATACCCCAAATGCAAATATTTGGGCAGGAGTGGCTGTGAGCCCAGTGGGTGAGACTCCGTGTTTCCCATCGAGGCCAGGGAAGKGGGGTGCCCCACAACAGCTCCTGGGATTTCCTCACCTGGAGACACCAAATCTGATGTTCAGGAGCCTTCACAAGCTCCTCCAAAAGTTGCATTTTGGGCATCCACACTTTCTGCCAGCGCTGATCTGGCTCCCAGGGCAGTATCCCAAAGTATTGGCCGCAGAAATCTGCATTTCCCCTACGGGTCTCCCTTTGAAACCGTTCCCTTTGATTTGTGGCTGTTTCACCTCAGCTCCTCCCGCGGTGACGGCTGCGCTCCAGGGCCCTGCTGTGGTCTGTAGGGAGCAGCCAGTGCCAATCAACCCCTGGCTGCTTTCATAAAGCCGTGGGTGTTTTCTGGTGTTTTCTACAGTGATGTCTTTCAATTCGACCCCTTCAGTGCCTCCTCCACACCCTCTTTTAAATCTGRCAGGTCCGTGGATGGAGGAACACATGGAGGCTCTTGGAAGGGCTGCAGGGATTTTACTGCTACCTTCAGTTCCCCRGGCCTAGAAACCAAAACCAGTCTTCCCCTACACAAATCTGTAATATTCTTTGCACACAGCCAGTGCCTGTGGCAGTAAAACTCCCGTCACTAATCCATACTACTCCCCTTCCTAGAGAAAAGAAAGGAGTGAGGTTACCATGCTGTCAAGGGATGATGAAACCATTGAGGTCTTCTCTATATACCCAAAAGAAACCTTTATCAGCCTGTGTTTGGGGCCAGAGGTCTGCAAAAAAAAAGAAATAAGAAGCCTTGAAGAATTTTTATTTGCTATCTCTGCTCACAGGCAAGTAGAGGAGCAGCACATGAGGTCTGGTTTTATGTGGAGGCCTTTCCTTCTCTTTTTCTTTCTTTTTCTTTCTTTCTTTCTTTCTTTCTTTCTTTCTTTCTTTCTTTCTTTCTTTCTTTCTTTCTTT
>RAHM01000590.1:127619-148974 GCA_003713295.1 Parotia lawesii | reverse complement strand
AAAACTCTTTCCAGGAACAGTTCAAAATGGAATGCAGTTCTTCCATCTCGGGCCGGTAGCAGGAGTCCAAGCAAATAGTTCATAAGCATAGCTATTTCTAAGTTTTTGGTTGAATGAAAAAAGTGTTAAAAAAACCCCACATCTTCACAACAAAACTACCTTATATAGAATCTGTTTTGTAATAAAGCTATTGTTACAAAAGCTACTTTTAACATCACTTATTTTAACATTTGCAGAAAGCCAATATTATAACATCTATTTATCACAACAATATAGGCTTTAAGTTAATGAAATGTCTTGGGGATGGTTCATTATCCCATCCCATTTTTGGGGTTTTGATCTGTTTTGTTCGGATTTGCGCCCAGGGGAGGTGGCTGTCCTCAACCCCGCCCCCCCTCCCAGCCATCCTCCCTGGCCCTGGGACTATGGCGGCGGTGGAGAGCCAGGCCCGGGTTTCTGGAGGGAGTTGGGGGCGGGGCGAGGGGCTGCCCCTCTCTCCCAGTGCGGGCTGTTCGAGTGGACACACATGGCCAGTGTCTTGGACCAGGGATCCTGCTGTTTCTATAGGATTTGCCTGCTTCTTGGTTTTTTGATTTTTTTTTTCTTTTTTTCACTCTCTCTTTTTTTTTTTTCTTCAGCACTGCGACTGAACTTGTCGGCTTGGCTTCTTTTGCTGCTCTGCTGTCAGGGAGCCCAGAAGCAGCGCATGTCCCGCCAAGACCTGGGAACACCCCGCTTCCCACCGGGGGCCGCCCCTCTCCACACAGCCCAGACCCAGGTTCCAGCCAGCACGGGTAAGGAATACTGGGGGACCCTTTTTCTGCCGTGTTCCAGAGCCGGGCTGCTGCTACTCAACCCCTGTTGTACCTCTATCCTTTACTTCGAATTTGTGCTACACTGTAACTTTTCACCCTCTGCCTGCCGGGAGATCCTACCGTACCAACCTACTTCTCCTGAGGTTCGTGCTACAGCCCATTTTGCTATCCAGAGGAGGCACCGGGATCCGCTGCCCCTGGGGGGTTCATAAGAGAAGGCCGTTCTCCATCCCTTCCGCCGGCTGTGCCCACCATCCTCCATGCAGAGAGAGACGGGCGGACCTGCGCCACAGCGCCCCCTGCAGGCGCGGGGGAATCACCGCACCTGCCCTGCCCCGCGCGGAGCCAACAGCGCCCCTGCCGGCTGTGACCGTAACTGCACCGAAGGGGAAGGTGCTCAAAGAGCAGGAAGAGACTGTTTAGTAGGTTTTTCTGGTTTATTCTTCCTAGTTCTGTTTGTTGTTGCTGCCATAGTTGTTGTTGTTTGTTTGCCTTGTTATACATACTAATAAAGAACTGTTATTCCTATTCTCATATCTTTGCCTGAAAAGCTCTTGATTTCAAAATTATGGTAATTCAGAGGGAAGGTGTT
This sequence comes from Parotia lawesii, assembly GCA_003713295.1. NCBI lineage: Eukaryota > Metazoa > Chordata > Aves > Passeriformes > Paradisaeidae > Parotia > Parotia lawesii. The sequence continues at coordinate 147,567 of RAHM01000590.1, read as the reverse complement.
GGGGTGACCCAGCCCACTCCTGGGTCAGATGACATCCAGTGGGTGGATTTCCCCGCCCATGACAGCGGCCCGGAGGGCGGATCAGTGGGCAGCACCAACATCTAAGGACACAGCCCTCTGGGTGTCACCCTATAGGCATCTGCTCCCCCAGTTCTAGAAGTATCTTTGGTCTTCTGTTCTCTATTGGTTAACCCCTTCATGATTATTCATAACTCTGTTGACTATGCAATTCTGTTCCAGAAAGTTCTGTTCAGTTGGGAATTCTATTGGTCAGTTTAAATAAGTTCCTCCCCTAACCCCTTACCATTGGATACCTGTCAGTTAATGTAATTTCCCCATTGGTTTATCCCTTTGTTCCGCCCCCATTTTTCATGTCATATAAAAGTTGCCTTCAATGCCTCATTCACCTTTTTGGTTGCACTCCTTCCAGTAACTGGGGAACTGTTGCACCAAAAGGTCCCTCTCTCCTCCTTTGCCTTCGTCGTTGCCTAGCAACAACACGACTGCAGCCTGCGCCCCTGTGTGCCAAGGGCAGACAGCTCTTGAAGGAGCTGACACCAGCCTCTTTGCTTTGTCCCTTCCTTTGACAGGGACACTGAAGCTAGTCGCCTGCCAGGCCTCCAGGCAGCCAAGCGGTCAGCGCGACAGGAAGGGAGTTACATTTTCCATTTCAAGAGAAGCTCCTGCCTTCCTTAGCAGATATCTGTCTTTCAAACCAAGACATCAAGGTAATAGACTTTTATTAAACTTTTGCGAAAAAGGGAATACAAGGAGATAAACTCCTAATTTCAAATTACCTTAGAACAGACAGGCAGGTCAGACAGAACTATAAATTAATCACTGTGATACTGCAGGTTTTTTGTCCACATCCCATGCTTATTCTGTTTAATAAATTCGGTGTTTTGGCAGGAAACCTGTAGCCTGGTCCTGCTTGGTGTCAGCACGGTCAAAGTCTCCCAACTTCTGATAGTGACTAAACTGTCTAAAGGGAACAGGAAATCAAAAGGTCTACCTTGAGATCAGCACTCTGTCCCCAGCAGATACTCCACAGCTAACGCTGTGCCAAGTCCTACAAGCATCTTGGTTATACAATTAGTCAATTGTCCATTGGCTGGGAGAGCAATGAAGTTTTTCATATTTCATCATAATTGTCGTATTTATCCACATAGTATCTAAACTACTGCAGGAGTGCGTGTAAACTGATTCTGGGAAACAGGTCTATAAAGCTGTGCGCTGCTTAACAAGAGGGCCAGTGAGACTTCAAAGATTCTGCCTGCTCACAGGTTTTTTATATTTCAGGTGTAAAATCATAGCCATTACCTCTATTAGAAAATAAAATAAATCTTTTTTTAGTCTTAATTGAAAATGTTCTTAATGCCATTAAAAAGAAATAAAAATCATAGTGACTGCTCCTCAACCAGCAGCTGAGATTCTGCCAATCACACGTAAGTCATAATGTGTGAGCCAGTCTCTGAGGAACTAAGACAAAGTGCAAGATTTAAGGATCTGACTGCCATGGGCATCAGTTTAAGGGAAGAATTCCTTCTACAACTGCAAAATTGTTAGAGCACCAAATAGGTCTCTGAGTCAGTCAGTTAGGAAGAAGGAAGAAAATTTGAAATGTAAGGAGGGATCAGGTTTTGGGAATCGCTCCTGTAGTTAACTCTTCAGTACCAAACATTGACCTTCTGTAGCAAATGAGTAAAAAGTAAGGAATGTTTCTCTATTGTGTCTGTGAAGATAAAGGTTTGAAAATTTAAGTTTTAAGTTGCTTCTAACAAAAACTTTAGAAACTGCTTTATTTTAGAAAATGTGGCACCCTGTTGAAAGCTATAATAGTGCTTGTAGTTGATACATTAAGGGAGCTTGCAGTTGATACATCAAGTGAGTGAGCTGCAAACTTTTGAGTTTTGATACACCAAGTGAACAAGCAGTAATATTTTTTATATATCAGGCAAGCCAGCCAATGAACTTTATGAAGTGGACATGACAACTGCCACTCTCAAAACCGCCTATCAGCTAGTGCCTAACCTGTCATGGGGGGCTGCACTGCCAAAATCTATGTAGTGCCACAGTCTTTGGTCTATGTGCTATCCTTCACTGTCCTGGCTGCTTCTACAAAGCTGTTCATGATCCCCTACCCTGCTGGTCTGGCTGCCTGGCTCTGCTTCCTTGCTGGATTGCTGGCCAGCTCTCAGAGGGACTTCAGGAAAAGACCCATCGCACACGACAGTGCTGGAGCCATGGTGGTGGTAACCCCTTTCTTGTGCTTCTCATAATTATTCTGGCATTTTCCTACTTTTCTGGTTTTCTCTCTTTTTTTCCTCTTTTATAAAAAATAAAGTTGCACTATATATTGGATACCAACCTTTAATCTCGTTTGTGTTTTAATCTTGCTTTTGGGCATGTTTAGAACCTAAATACTCTCTGGAATTGTGGATTGAGGCAAGCCTGCCTCTCCTCCCTTTAAGCCAATTGGAACACCCTCTAAGAGCTCAACTACAAATATAGGATGGAATTTCATGTCTCATAATGCTAAAAGTATATAATACACAGTAGTATACCTTCAAAGGAGCAGGAGCTTTTACATTAAGTGCTTGTGGTGTTCTTGAGAAAGGTACAGAGGGGTGTGTACTAAACATATTACTACCACACACAAATGCTGTGTTTCACATATAACAGTACTCCAGTAGTGCCTGCCAAAGTGCTTAATACAAACTGGAAAGCACTGCTCAGTCTTTGCAACCTCACACATTTCCTCAAATAGCAATGACTGTCCTAGAGAGTGTATTTTAATTGTTTTTGATTTTTTTCTGCTTTCTTTTTTATCAAATCAGTGATTTTATAATCAGTGATCAGGAGTTCATGTTAACAAATTGCAATACATTGTATTGAGTTAAAATCTCAGTTGAGACTGGTTTGCTTCCCACGGACTAATCTTCATGAAATTCCACAGGAGTTTTATAAAAAGGATTGAATATGATGCCACTGTCAGAAATGGGATACAGTTTTTTATTTATAGATTCTTACAGGAGTCTAGTTAAATTCTAAACCTAACAGCATGCAGCTGGCTAGTCCCTGCTGGAAATCTAAATGGAAGGATACATACCCTGCACCTGGATAACATGGTGCCACTGCCCTCTTGCCAAAGCGAATGTTATAATTAGAGGGTAAGACAGCTTGTATTAGACTGCACAAGAGAACAGAGCCAGATCAGTTCACATGCTAGCTTTCAGCTCCTGGCGAATATGAAACTAAGAGGTAACATGGATACTGAATCTTCAAAAAGTACATTAAGCAGCTTTGCCTTCTCAGTGAGATTTTATGCAAATCTCTGTTGGTTACCAGAACACATTTTTGAGAACTACTTTCTGTACCCTAAGAAGTAATTTTCTCACCATGAGATCAATTAAACCCCCAAGGGAAGCTATGATAGTTTTGTCACTTGAATCTTTTCCAATTAATGTGAGAAACCAGTCAAGATCAGGAGTATCTTAGGGAGTATCGGCGAGAGGCAATTAAATGACTTTTCTCTTTCTGACTTCTGTGATTTTATGAAGCTGGAAAATTTCCTAACCTAGGTTAGAAAGATTTCCAAGCCTCTGATGAATGGAACCAGTGTTTTATATCTAGTGGCTGAATGAATATTTTCTTTTCTAAGGTCTTTATTTAAAACTAGCTTTAACTTCTGGTTACTTCCTCACAATATTTTTAGGCAGTTTCTAAGAAATTTCAAGATTTATGAATTCTTGAAATACCTTTCCTACTATTCTTCTATCAAGAAGACATTTTTTCCCCAAAAGGAGTCCCAAATAAACCCTTTGTTTTTAATTTACCACTGAAAGCTACCCCTCTTGCTATATGATGAATGATTAGTGCCCCATTTTTCATGTCTTTTTATCTGCCCCAAGTTGTGCTTCTATGACTGCATTGTTTCACTGTTTTTTAGTTAGAGAGAGTAATCCTCTCCTTATACTTTCTCCATGACTGCTAAGAAAAAAAAGTACAAGAATTCTCAAAAGGGATTGGTTATGGACCAGAACTTGCCAGAAAGTGTTCTGAGAGTTGATCTTCAGGCACAGGTGACAGACAGATACATACATTTGGGCCACAAAGAGTTACAATTATTGGAGCAAAACACCTGCAAGTTTTGAGAAAAAGGCTGTTTAACAACAAGGAACAAAATCAAAGCATAGAAGAAACATGGCAAAAATAGAGGTGCCTGTACTGATATCTGCTGAAGAGTATGTTTTCTGAGGTAGGCTAAAGAGGACTGGGGGACAGAAGCATCAGCAAGTGGCAGAATGGATTTATCCAAACAGAAATTTTAGGGAAACCCACCCTATAGACCTGATAATGGGGAAGGTTTGGCTGACCCAGCTCTGTGGGACTACAGAGTCCAAAGATTAAAATACAACCAGCACTAGCATCAAAAACCATAATGAAGATGTAATAACCAGATTTCTTCATTACTGGTGAAAATCATATAAACAGAGAGTTGTAGATTCATTTAAGTTGGAAAAGATCTCCAAGATCACAAACTGTTAACCCAGCAGTGCCAAGTCCAACACTAAACCGTGTCTCTAAGTGTCACATCTGTATGCCTTTTAAATATCTCCAGGAATGTTGACTCCACCACTTCCCTGGGCAGACTTATCCAGGACTCTGCAAGCCTTTCATTGAAGAAAATTTTGCTAATGTCCAATTTACACCTATCTGGCACAACTTGAGAGCATTTCCTCTTGTCCTATTGCTTTTTACCTGGGATCAGAGACCAACCCCCACCTTGTTACAACGTCCTTTCAGGTAGTTGTAGAGAGAAATAAGCTCTCCCCTGGGCCTCATTTTCTCCAGACTAAACAAGTACAGCTCCTCATAATGGCCCAATAAAAAGAAATTATTAAATTATTATATTATTATTTAAATATTCTTCTATGTCTCTATCTCTGGCATCAGGACAATTTCAAGTAGGGGAACACTGAACAGTATTCAGTGTTTTTGTAGTAGAAAGGTTAATATATTTCTGGAATTATAGGCAGGTTACACAGGTGATGCCATAATGATTTTTGTCTTTTCTTTTATACCTCTGTTATACCCTTTTACAGCTTCTGTATTCTTAGTGCTTTAGCCTGCATTCTTGGACTTGTTTGTCAAACTAGGAGACTAAACATTTTAGAAGCTTTGTAGTTAGGGAGTGGTGTGCCTCAGACCCCAAGGTCATCTCCAGAACACATTTTGTAAACTAAGATAGAACCATCCAGGGGAAGGTTCCTTGGGGAGGGGGGCTCACTCGAGCCTCTCATTGGGGAATTTATGATAGATATGCTAATTAGTAAGGCCTATAATGTTATACCAGATCTTTTGGGTACGTGCATTGCGGTGTGCATGGAGGTGTGCATGGAGGTGCATTCGACCTGGATGTAGTGCACTTAAGGATCCTTAAAATAAATACCAAGGTAAAATCCCTTTTTCCCTTCTAACCGTGTTTGACTCTTGATTTTAAGACCAGGAAAAGGCATCACAGGAAGATGGGATAGAATCAGTATATTCTCTAAAATAAGCATAATAGTGCAGTTCACATTCTTACAGAGTTAGTTGGGCATTAATGGAACTGGTTGAGTTGATGTCTTCTGGGCAGTGACATAAGAGACAAGAAGCAAAGGTGTGTTGCATGACTGAACTATTAAGTTTGGTCATTTCCAGGAAGAAGTGACTTTTTTACAGCAACAGCACTGTGAGAATACACAAATACATTAAGTTGTTGCTTAAAAAAATTAGGTGTTAGGACTGCTAAAAGAGGTTTAAAAGAGGTGAAAAGAGAAAGCAGCAAGGATTGTGCTGAAATTCTAGAAATTCTAGACTGGTCAGGCTATGACAGCACTGCTGCCAATGTATGTGTAAGTATGTCTTTTTCATGAAAATCTAAAGATCTGATACAGCATACTTTAGGAACTAAAATTTTCTGATAACTTTGGATTATATTAGAGACTTACATGCTCATACTAAAAGAGTCAGAGTGAAACCCAAAATATACTGATATCAATGCCACCTTCTCAGAATATTAATTCCACTTGGTGAACAAAAAAGTAGCTCACCCGTACCTAACAGTAATCTCAAAGGAACAATACACTTGTCCAAAGCCCATCAAGTCCTGTAGCATAGTGGCAAACTTGTTTAAAGCAGTAACTTCATCATCCAGGGCCTAGTCATTATGTACCCTTCACAGCATAAAATCTATGAAAATTTGAAAGATGTCTATTCTGTCCTCAGTATGATCCCTAACTTACTTTAATTAGCTACAATAGTATCTTTATAAAACACTTCTAACCCCAGTAGTGGAAGAAAAGTTAATATAAAGCCTGCTCACTCTGCAGTTTTTCAAGTGGTGGAGTTGTGTCAAATATTACATATACAGGCAAAAAAGATATTAATGAAAGTGCAAGAAAGAAATGTTAGGTTGTTTAGAATATAAAAGTCTTTTTCCATGCTCATGTCTAGCTGTACCATACAAGAGCCTACTATTAAAAATAAGCACAGCAGGACTTCTAGCCCACAAGGGGATTTAATAATCCGAAATGGCCTAACATTCTTTCAAGACTGTGTGCTCTGAGTATTTAAAACAGTTACTCTTTCCACTCTGTAATTTTCCCTACAGATTCTACAGTTAGGAACATTACAAAGGACCACTGAGTATTAAGGACCAATTATCAACAGGGAAACAAACACGACTTCTGGGTTATCTTTCATGCCTCTAATGTTAGGTATTCTCATTTATCATGGGAACAGGGGAACAGTTGTAGAAGTTCCTATTGTCCTGCACAGTTAGGCTTTGAAGCTTTATCTATTGCTTTTCATCCCACAGCCCCTTCTGGACAATATTTTTTTAAGTTCATTTTAAAACTCAGCACAATGTGATACATATCTGTAGTTTCAAAAGGGACAAGAATACAAACTCATGAAACTGTCCAAATGCAGTAATCTAAAATTCAGAAAATTATCTCACAGGTATTTAAATACACTGAGCTTATTTAAATACAAAATGCCTTGTAGTAGACAGCAGGGTTTGGGAAAGAAAACAAAATAGATGCCTCACAATTAATTAGTTCAGAAAAGACATATGAACTTACTCTTACCCATGTTTCATTTTTTCTAAAAAGATTAAACATTAACAGTTTAACACTATTAACATGACATTTTCATTGTTCATATCACTATTATGATATCCCAGTATCTGAAAGGTCCAGTCAGGCAAAGATTACACAAATGAGAGGTGATATAGAAACAGACCTACAAAAATTTCGTTAGCCTTGGCTTAGAACAGAAAGCTAATTAACATTAACTAAAAACTTCCTACATTCTCCAATGTTTTCCCAAGGTCTTTTAAGAGAACAGACAGAAAACAGATCTCTGCTTCTCTACAGCTCTCTGCAGTGGCAAAGCTGTAATCTTTCTTGCTTGCCACATGCTTCTAGAGGGACAAAATATGTCTAGGCATGTTAGCTCATGCACCTCCTCAGAAGACCAGGAAAAGAAACTTCAGATGGGTACAGGCCATGAGCTCAGGGTTTCAGGTGAAACCCAGAGACAGTTGCTTCTAGAATGAAAGCTCAACTACCCCACCACTATCACTGTGCTTGAAAATGGGAATTTTCTTGTGCACATTGCAACTACAAAATTTAGAAGCTGTAACTATGATCAGTATTTGGAAAGATGAATACATATGATGTTAAGCTTGCCTCCCACTGGTGTCTCACAGCCTGCTATGATTTACCAGCAGACACCCAACACTTGATTCAGATCTTGTTATACTCAAAACTGTATTACCCCATATGCAGCATATAAGAAATTTCAAACTTCTTCTGCTGACATCATCAGACTTCAGAATGCTGACATCAGATAGATCATTTTCATGTTTTTGTGTGAGCTATCTGACTGAAATATGGAAAAGAGAATGTTAAGGAGTTAATGCTGCTGTCAAGACTACATCCACAATGGACATACTGCTAGTACATTATTTGCTAAGCAATAATAATAATAATTTTTTTTCAACATATGGTTCCAGAACACAATAAACATTATTGCTTTTTGAATTCAGATGTCATATTTATTCAAACATTGGAAATCCTGAGGCTAACTGTGCCTCCAGGCCATCTCCTACAAAGAGCCCTTGCCAAACATAAATGTGTTCCCTAACTTTGACAAGACTAGAGTATTTATGAATAAGTACATTCATTGATTCTGCTACAGAAAGACACTGAGTCGTTTCAGGAAGGACTGTGCTGTACAGGCAAATATTTTTCACTTCCAGGGCGTAATTCCAGGCAGTCTACATGCAAAAAAACCCCCTATATTATGTGATTTAGATTTTGTACATCCCTGTGCATGCTGTCTGGGACCTCATTCAAGCTGTACAAGAAATACGGTGGGCATAGCATTGGCTGGTTTTAACCTTAGTCCAGAAACCTCTTGAATTTCAACTTCATAGTGGAGGACTCAAAGACAGAACAGGACCCACAACAGATTAGGTACACTACTAAATCAAATAGTCAACCAACTTGCAAATGGGAAAGATTACTTTGCTGGGACCACATTAATTCAAGGGGAAAACCCAAAATCCAGGCCTAATGTAACCATTACAGTGAACTCGCAAGTTCCTCACAAGGACAAGAATACTCCTGCATTTCTGTCAGATCTCCCTAATCCTTCCCAGAGAAGACCCTCACAACTCCAGAGTGGGATGCTGCCCATCGAATACAGTCCTTCACTTGCTGCTCCCCATGGGTTCTTCCCATGGGCTGCAGTTATCCAAGAGCTGCTCCAATGTGGATCATCTTCCTCAGGTACATCAGGAACAGACTGTTCCAGTATGTGGGTGCCTGACAGGCCACAGTTACTACTAGAAATTCTGCTCCTGTGGGGGCTTGTTTACACAGGTGATGGTTCCTGCCAGGATCCTATTCCATCATGGATTCTCCAAAGGCTGAAGAATTTCCTTCAGCGCCTCAGTCACCCTCATCAGCAAGGGGACACATGCATTTAACCAACTTTTTTATTCACCCCTCTCCATGGGGAACAATATTTGATATGCATGCGTACTTTAGAACAAAATTTTAAAAATTGCCTTATCAAGAAAACATGTTTATCATGTCAAAAACAATAATGTTATTTACAGGAACAGAAGTAGCACCTTTAAGAACCTGCTGAAACACAAAGGGGGATTCACCACAAGTGAGGTAACAATCCAAGGCCAAAGTGCTCACTTTCAATAGTGGCGTAAGAAGGTACAGTTTCCTGCTCTGAATTAGACAGAATAAAGATTTCTACAATACATTTAACTGCACTATTTTTTCTTTTGTAGCATCCATTACTCTTAAGTTTGACTAAAACTTCCAAGTGTTTTCACTGAAAGTTTTTCAAAATGGTATCTACACGAAAAGAAATTTGTGTTTCAATGGATGTGTGATTCAGTTTGACTGTTGCCATTGCTACTGGCAACAGAAGCCAATTTCTGTGCTGCAGCTAGCTTTTCTGCTAAACAGTTGCAGAAATCTTATGAAACTGTGTTGTTTAAATGCCCATTTAAATCTCTGACTCTCCTTAAATGATGGTATAATTTTTCCCATTCCTTCTAAAAGGTAATTCAACTATTTGGTACTAAGAATGGTTACACTGCAGTGTACAAGAAGTATGTCTTGATTTGTCCAAGCACTGTAACAGACATTATAATGGCTTTCCCATATTAGCATTTCTGATGTAAGATCCATGATTATCCAATTGCCCAATAGTGACAGTCACCATGATGGAGTTATGAATAAGCCACTGAAGCTTTTGCTCTTCAGTGCATCTCCAACAGAGGAATGACTTGGGAAGAGCAAAAATTTGGTATTTATATAATAGGAAGCTGCAGATATATTTGGAGCTCAATGAAGTGTCAATATATCTGTATTACACCACATGAAGAGAATTTCCAGGTAGTTATAATGACTTTCAAGCTAATCTTTGTAGAAGACAGAAATACAGCCTTATCACCTTGAAAAGATATCTTAACCAAAGGTCACTCTGAGTCAAGCTGACACAGTTTTAAAAAGTTTCACTACATTTCTCTGAGTTTTTCCCATCCTTATCATGTTTATTTCTTAAAAAGCATTTCTGTCTGGATATCTTTAGAAATATCTTAATGGGGAAAAAAAAAGTTAATTGTACTGTCCATAACCCAGAAAAAAGAAACAAAAGAAGAAAATTTTCAGCAGTCACAAGAACCCAAAAAAGTGGAAAAAAAAAAAGACAGTAGCTTTAGGAAAGTAAAAACTGGCAAAAGTTATAATAATTAATTATAATTTCTACGCGAAACTAACTACAGCACCCCTCTGCCTGTAGGAACACCAAACAGGAAACTGTAACTGAAATGCTCACCTTTGAACCAGTGCTGGAACTGAAATTGACAGAGTACCTCCACTAGTTTGACAAGTTTGCTTGCATGAGGAAAAATTCTCCCTAAGACTCTTTGAAGTCCTATTTCATGATGCAAAAGGATGAAGACCTTGCTAATACGCGTATTACAGTTGCTCAAGATTATAAATAGAAAATTGAACTGTTTTGCTGAAGTATGAGTCCCAAGGTCATACCAGTAAAGTTATAAATCAATTATGGAGCCACAGACCAGTGAAAAAATGAATGGAAGATGTAAGATTAAATTCTTCTAACCAAATGGGGTGTTTCCACAGATACCTTAAGCCATCAAATAACATAACCTCAGTGAGGGAAAAGATGTGTCTTTATTAATTATGCTCTTCCGTGCCCATATGATTATTCAAACTTGTCTTGAAGGAGACGTCTTGTAGAAATCTGCTTCATATTCTACTTTACAATTAATTATATAACAATTTATAAAATATTTACGTATAAAATACTTATAATATTATAGTTATAATAATTATGTATAGTAAATGGTTTTAACAAAGATTGTTTCAACTCCATTATATGCTAATGAAAAAAGCTTTTGGTTGCTTAACTCATTCTGTTGATGCTTTCTGTGCTCACTTAACTGAATTCTGATTTCAGTTATAAGATTTTAACACCTTATACATCATTGAGTGATGGGGTTAAAGTCTCTATCATGTGTTCTTAAGGATTAAAATTCTTGGTGGCAACTCTATTACAGTGAAATGATAATATGCAGACAGGAATCAAAGACTAGCGTAAAGTAGGAGGGCCATGGAATGACAAAGATCCATGACAAAAAATGAGAAGTCTGAGGGCAGGAATTAGAATATTAACCATGTGTCAGCTTTCACATTGTATGGCTTATATTTAGTGTCAACCTAAATCTGATAAGGAAAAAAGACTCCTTGAGACAGGACAGGAAGAATCTTTGAGTATGCTGAGTTAACTAGTGTTTTCTTCTACAAAAGGTCAGCTTTGATTTCTGTTTTTCAAAAGGTATACCTCTATAATTTGGGAGGAGCTTGCTGGGTTTGGCCTCTGAAATCACTCAGAGAGTCCTGCCTACATGCTCTGTGTTCCTGTCACGTTTTAATTTTAGTGCAACTACACATTCTGTACAGTATATTTTATATAAATGTATTAAGACTGCATCCTGAGAGCCTAAAAGTTGTACTAGGACAGAAATATGCTCATTGCTTACAGACAGAACTATTAACACAAGCAGAGTGTTTACAGAGAAGGAAGATTTAAATTAACATAAGCAAGATAAAGCAATTGCTACAAACGGATGGCTGAACCAGGTGCATTTTCAGTAATTCACGTACAGTTTTGCAGGGTGTAGAGAACCGTTTTTTTCATCAAAGTCTAGACTCAGAAAAGGCAAATATTAACTTGATTTTCAGATATGCCAGCTCAATCAGCCAGGCAGCTTCTCATTATTATAATAAAGGCTAGGGTAATGCTAACCAAAGCTAGAAAAACTCTAAAGATGTAACTGCTGTGAAGGCACAAACTCTGAGCTCTGTTTTGATACCCTCTCTGTAATGTGTCTTCAGGATCTTAAATCTGAGAGTACTTAACATGCAGAGCTGCTCTGAGCCTGCTGTGAAGTACCTAAATCCATAGCCGTGATTTTGAACACTGTATCTCAAACTGTCTGACAGCATTAGTTCACAATTTTACCTTCCAGAGGAGTATTCCTTTTTCTCTCTTTGGCATCACCTATGGCTTGTCTCTGCACATGAACAGACAATCTCTCAGACTGGTCAGGTCTTTTCTCTTACTTTACCATGAGGCCAAAGAAAAATCTAGAAACACAGACAGCTACTGAGATGTCATCCCACACAGGCCTGGGCTCCCTGAATTCCATAAGTCTGCAGATATTTGCAAACATTCATCCTGTTCTTTTTACTCATTCAGCTGTAGGCTTTCACAGCCTGGGAGGTTAAGTGAGGTCTTCTTGGCATAAATCCCATTTTTCAGAGAATATCCAACATTCTTTGCATCTGAATGAGAAAAAGGACGAAAGCAAAACTGTGAGTCTTGGGCAATCAGCTGAGGAAAATAGGATAGATTACTGTGCTCCTATGTTTGCATGTATATAAACTAGACGGATAAAAAGAAAATTAATGCCACTAAAGATTTCATTTTGAACATAGATAGAAACCCAATCCCACCAAAATCAGTGATTAATCTTTGTTTTTCATTTAATAAGTCTGCTGTTTCACTGCCAGATTTGAAAGCATTATAACCTAGGTATGTATGCACACCTGATTTGTGTGTTTCTTGAGGAGCAGTGTTTCATTTGTGCAGAGCTCACATGCAATGCAAGTTATAGTCTTTAATATATAAGTTGTTGTGATATTTTGTTACAATCCAAATCTGTGCTTCATAGGTAAATCCAGAGCATGAGGCAGAGTTGCTTGCATTTTGATGTGTAAATCTATGCACTTCAGTAGATCAGTCACATGTTTACTTAAAAGCATGGCTGACCCAAAGGTACATAATTCACATGGAAGGGAAAGAAAACAGCTCTTTACATGAAGTTAAACACAACTTTAGGTCTTGGTAATAAGACTCATATTGCCCTCTTATGATTTGAATGTCCAAATAATAAAACTGACATAGACACTGATAATGCATGTATCATTAGTCATCAAGTTATCCACAAATTCTGTTATTAGATATCAATACTAAAAGCATAAAATAGGCAAAAAAAGTGCTACATCATTGTTGATCAATTAAAAGTAAGTCTTTATTTTAGCTGCAGTACATAAAAAATAAATGCATCAAAATGAATATGAGGAAGAACATTTTTACTGTGCAGGTGACTGTGCACTGGAAGAGAATGCCCAGAGAGGTTTTGGAGTCTGATTCTGAAACAGTCTGGTTCAGAGTGGTTCTATTTTTAGGATTTTAAATATATTCATTTTTTGCCACTCTCTAATTTTTCTTGGTGAGATCTGTCACCTGTTTGCTCCATTACTTAGTTCTTTCCATCACCCTCTCAGAGTTAATCAGAGCTGGTACTGTGTACTTCTTTCAGACACTGTCCTTTGGCTTTGTGTGAAGATTTATTACTTAGATATGAATTCTACCATTTTCCATCAAATGTCAACAGCTACCAAAGTCAGATATAGCTCTTGTATTGAAATGCTAAAAGCACATCTAGTAAGAACAAATCGTAAAACACTGCGTAAGTTCAGCAACATAAGTTAACATGTTGATGACATCATGCCATCAGCATAGTTGCCAAGTGATTTACAATAGGTTTTAAATATTTAACTGCTGCTCGGATGTTTTAAATCTGGTAGCACCTAATTTGCTTATCCACAGGGCTTTTGACTGATGACATGAGTAGTTGTCTCTTTTCCTTTCCTCTAATCTTTTTCCTTGCTTTGAACCTGGTGCTCCTGTTTCTTTCCAGTGATAAGGGAGCTTGGCTGCCTGCCCAGACTTCTAGCTGCTCATCTGTCTATCTTGAAAAACATAATAACTGCAAGCTTGAAAGCTGAATTTCAGCTGTTCTCTGGGAGAATACAAAGTTGGAGAAAGGAGACCGAAGGAAAGAGGGAGGGGTGAAGGAAAACTCACTTATCATGCAGTAAGAATGCTCAAGGATGAGGTACAACTCTTGTGGGGTAGTTCTCATCACACAGAAATTTCTGAGGTAAGGATGACAGGGAGTCATAGATCATGTAACTTGCAAGTATGGATAAGGAGCAGACATAAGGGATAGGGACAAGAACATTCTGCTAAAGGTCAGTATCAATAATAGGTTCAGGTGAGTCCCTGTAAATTTGTCTATTCCTAAATATTACTGCAGAAGATAGGTCCCTCCCTCTTCTCCTTGACTCCATAGGTCCTTGGACATATTCAAACCCTAAATCCAGACTCAGGCACACAGTATAAATGGTGCTTCACATGCTCGAAAGTAGTGTTTAATCTGTTCTTCTGTTGGAGTCATCTTTTCTAACCTCAAAAAACCTCCTAATTTCAATGTCCAATTTCAGCTGCGTTTGCTCAAAGGCTGCCTTCGATTGTTCACTGTGGAAAGAGATGGAATGAAGTTGAGCTGGGGGCTGTGGGACTCGCCTGCAGAGGCACATGGCAGCACAAAGAGGCACATGGTAGCAGAGGAGCACATGGCAGCRCAGAGAGGCTTGTCTCCACCGGACCCTGGGGGGAGGAGGTGTCACACGGCAGATCCCTATGGAGAGGAGCCTGCCGGGAGCTGACAGACGGGTGAACAGCGAGTGATCATCCCATAGAAGGACATTTGGAAAGTGTGTTGCTGATGTGGTAACACGGGATAGGTCACGTAGTGAGAATTACCATATAAAGAAATACTGTGCCTTAGAAAAGTGTATAAAACCAGCTCATTCCTTTGAATAAACGATACAGATTCCCTGCTGGTCTGGGTCCGTCATTCAATCACGGACAGTTCACCTCCTCAGCCTTCCAACAGCAAGAGCTTCCAAGAGCTGTAAACAAAAACTAGCCTGTGATGAGTTGGGTGTCTGAAGGAGATTCTTAATTGCATTAGAAACACTTTCTTGTTAAAAATCAGGCACCTGCAAGTAAAGAAAATACATATATAGCTGTAATTAAAGTTTCTAGCCATGACAGCCTGTTTTCCCAGTCCAAGAATACTTAAGCAACATGCGTGAAATCTTTTAATGCCTTTTCTTCTGAACATTATTTATTGTTTGAGTTGACAGTCTTTAGGAACCCTCAAAGTAAAGCTTCACATAAATTCTGGTTTTCCAATACCATGGAGTCTCCTGTTTCTCAGCCAAACAAAAATGGAGGAAGTCAGCAAGGAATCTGGTACTGAAATAGAAAACGCTTGGCATATATATACACACACCTATGCCTGAATTTATGATTTGGAATAACTTTATCCACTCGCTACCTTAATATTTCCTTCTAGAAAGCGAAACTGTGGTTTACAGTGCTTGCTCAGGAAAAATCTTGTTAAACAAAAACAACTACAACTTGAAAATTTATGAGAAAAATGTCCATATGCTACAGGGAATGCAAGAAAACTATGACAAAATATTTCTGTAACAGAAAGTTCTAGTTTTGTCTGTATATGCGAAGCAGTATGCTAAGCATTTAATGTGTAGTATTATATAAATGGGAGCTTAGCAGCACACATTTGAGAGAACTAGCACTCTCATGGCTTTGCCTTGTTTCTAAACCCACGGCAGGTGTTTTTGAATCCTCCCTGCAAGCCTATACAAATCTTGTAAAAATTTTTTGTAAAATATATAAAATAAAATTAGAAATACAAGTAAAAATGTAAATACAAATGGAAATTGTTGTCTTTTCTCTGTTTTTAATCTTTATTACTAAATGGGCATCAACTGCAGTAATAAACATGGTGAGGCATCAATACTTCCTGATTAGGATACAAAAAACTTCTGAAGTTAGCACAGAGTACTTTTTGGAAAGAATGGATGCCATCTTTTCTTTTTGTTTAGTCCATGGCTTGACGAGTCAAAACTGGTGCAAGAGAGGACCTGAAGTAGCAGAGGTATGCTTAACAGTCAGAACTGTAAAATGCAGTCTGAAAAAGAAGGGAAAGATTCGCTTTCTCTTGGGGCACAGAAGGATTTGGGGCACTTGTTCTTCTGATGAAAAGTGATGCAGACATCAATCCCCAGGGGTTTGAATGCTTCCTGCAAGACACAAGGCTTCTATCACCACAGCTCATTTCCATCATATCTGAAACTATTTCAAATGCTTCCATCCAACATTTTTTCCAAATGTCTCTTACAGCATGGAGAAATAATGCAGAGACTAATCTTCAGTAATTTACTGTGATTCGTTCACTTAAGTATGCTAGATCTCTGTGTGGATTGTCTGCTGCCTACAGCCCTTGGAGGGAAAGCATTCCTCTGTACATATGTGCTTAGATTTTTGGGAATTAACTGAGGGCAGGGTGGGTTGGGGTTTTTTTCTACATTTCATGCAGATAACCTCTTATATATCACATAAAAATCTATTAAATTGAACAACTCTTGAGCTACTTGAATGTCTTAGAGCTGGATTCACACCAGGACTTAGTACCTAGTTGCCATCACTCAGTCCAAAACTGTGATCCTGCCTCTACCTGCCTCTACCTTTTAATCACATATCTTTGATCAGTTATCTCCCACTACCTGTCTGCAGGTCTGCCTTTGGTCACACCAGAATCACTGAGATCCTAGGCTATCAAACAGAGATTTGTGTGGTGTGGCAGGGGACCTCAGGAGGCCAATCAAAGCTGGAACTTCTAATAAGACTCCCTGAAGTCTGTACAAAGGAAGTTTAGATGCCTGGAGCTCAAGATTCACCTCAAGATTGCTCTGGGCCAGCCTACCTGCTCAGTGATGCTAACTTTCATGGCATTGTTCTCCAGCAGCAAAGATCTGCTTTGCTCATGGAAATACACTGCAAATACACGTTTCTCAAGAACCTTCTTACTATTGATTTTTAACCTGTCATCTTGTTCCATCACTATGCCATGATGCTTGTACTTCAATAACAAATTTTTCAATAAAAAGAGAAAATCAAATAATTTGTTTTTAGTCTCATCTCTGGCCTTAAAATAGAGTTCTTCATTGTCATTTCTATGTATTTTGCAGCACACAGTTGCAGTTTCCATTTCAACACCTTTGATTTTTCTCCTACAGTGAGTATTTGGAGAATCATGTTCCACAAAATAATATATTTCTTCTGTTAGAGAGAAAGAGAGAAATAAAAAGTATTATTTATTCTCCTCATTCTAACAATTTAAAAGTATAATATAACCACATAAAATATGGTTATTAAAATCTTCCTTTGAAGTTCACTAGAAAGGTATCAATGAAGGAAGAATTTTAATAGATATAATAGATGTAACTAATTCTTAGATATTTCATATGGTACAGAACAGGAAGGACTGTTATATGAGAACTATAGCTGCAATCTGTTCCATAAGATAGTCTTTAATAATTGGTGGTGCTACTAGCATACCTTATAAGATTTCTATGTGGTTATTGTTATTTTAGCTCAATTGACTAGAAAGAAGTGAAAAACTCAATATAGTACCTATATTTGCTAATATAAAAGCTTTATTAGCTTTTATACTGTATTTGGTTACAGGCATTTATTTTCTAGCTCATCTTGGAATTGACCAAAAGCAAAATACAAAATTACATAATTACCAAAAGACATCTTAAAAATATAGCTTGTAGAAACTAATACTCAGTGTTCATGAGCCATGATTGAAATCCAACATAGCAAGTGGAACACTGTAATGAAATCATGCTTAATGTATCTATACAGAACACAGTGAATTTTGCAGAATTATTTATGCTATTGCTAAAATGATTCAGTTTGTGAAGCTTATGTAGTAATTCTGTTTCAGCCTTCATGACAAAATTTTGTCTTCACTTTACAGACTTGGTTTTTCTCCATTTTTGGAAGAACAGGAAAAAAAGAGATCAGAGCATAGTTCTACACCAGTCAATGTGGGGACAATTGTTTTTCCAGCAGATCAGCAAGAGAAGATGAAAGAGACTGTCACATGGAAATTACTCTGTGGGGAACTGACTGATTGCTATTCAAAAATATTTGTGAGAACTTCTTCCTTCAGCTCTAGTGTGCATGTGTTTGCACTCTTATTTTCATCTGAATTTGCAGTATTACTCTATTCAAAGAAAAATACATACATATATACATACATAATCCTCCCAAAGCTTAGCATAATTTTAAGTCCAAATGATATATTTCCCTACTCATCTTGCAGGCATTAAGTGCAAGATGATCTTGATTCTGTATACAGTTCTAGAAAGGAAACAGAGTCCTTAAGAAAGATGACAGCTGTGTTGTGACCTGGCATCAGACACAGCCTTCAGAAATTAAACTAGTCATCAGAGCAGCAGGAGTGATTTTCTATTCTCAAAAGAAGGCACTTTCCCAGAAAACACACCTTTAACAAGGGTCAGGCTGAATGTTGTGTTCACCCCCAGGCAGTATAACAGCCTCTTCAGCAGTGAAAACAATTTAACTGCAGATCTCAGAGAGCAGTTGCCAAAAAATATGTGTCAAATTTACAGAATTAAGAGGGAGGTCTTAGAAGTGGCCTACAGAGGGAATGCTGCTCCTGCTGCTGCTTACAGTGTCAAAATGGGAGAGTTTTCTGAGGCATCATGTCATCTGGAACTAGCTGTCACAGAGCCCAGAGAGGGAGCAAGAGCAAAGCATTGTTGATGGACAGTAGCAAAAAAAAAGAGCCAAGTGCATGTTTTCAAAAGGAAAAGACTGTCAGATTACCAGGCCAAGTCCTCTGTCACCTCAAATGCAAACTGCAACAGTATTGCAGGTGAGTGCTGGGGGTGCTGCTTCCACACTTCTGACCTCCTCTTTGCCCTGAAGACCCATACACAAAGGAAGACAGATATGACCAATCACCTGATGACTCATGCCTAACTCTGGCAGCGTGCAATGCACAGGCCCTACACAGCTTTTTTTGTTATTAACACAGGCCCACATGGTTCAGTCCTTCTGTTGCTCTTTTTTCTGCATGCCAATATTTCTCATCTGAACACAAATCTTTTCATAATGTAATGAATACTTTTATTTACTC
The DNA here is from genome assembly GCA_003713295.1 of Parotia lawesii. NCBI lineage: Eukaryota > Metazoa > Chordata > Aves > Passeriformes > Paradisaeidae > Parotia > Parotia lawesii. The sequence goes on along the minus strand of RAHM01000590.1, from coordinate 128,507 downwards.
CTCTTGTCAGCCCTACCCCAGTTCCCATCAGAAATGCTTGCTTGATGCCAGGTTACATCTTCTTGGAGTTTTTTTTATTAATAGGCTCTACAGGGGTGTTTTCTTTGCCTACCCTTAGCAAAATACCCCCAGACAGAATTACCTGTTAAATTAGGAATGTGAATATAACTAATATTTGTGGATAAAATACATAAATCTGCCCAAAATGCTACTTGTCAAAAATAATGTTTAAGAAGAGGATGGCCATCAGGATTACACAGTAACAGAGGAATCTCAGAGAGAATTTTGAAAAATATAAAAGAAGGATGAAATTTTATAATAATTAAGTATTGCAGCTTATTTGTTATGTATCTGATACTTAGGCTGAATTATAGTTCACTGATTATCAGTTAACCCTTCATAAAACAATAAACCATACTGATACTGATCTAAGTTTTTCCCTTCTACAGGTTTGACTAAGGAAGTAGCATTAGGGAAAGGATTTATCTCAGAGTCATGGATCAGCTGACCAGCTCCTACCCCTGTGTCACTGTCTTTAACTTGGGTAAGGAAATGGTTGAGAGAAAACAAAGGGCAATTGCATCAACAAACAGCAGATCTGCACTCTAAAAAATCACGCTTCTAAAAATCAATTGCAGAAAGAGCAGTAGGCAAGAGATCAGAGGTACTGCAGCTTCCAACAAGAGAGCCGGTATGATTCATGTGATGCATGACAATGATTTATATTAAACACTACTATGATAGTACAAAAAACATGTCCCAGTCATGCACAGTTAAAGGAATTATCTGTTTCTCTTTCCCTTCCTTCCTTCCTTCCTTCCTTCCTTCCTTCCTTCCTTCCTTCCTTCCTTCCTTCCTTCCTTCCTTCCTTCCTTCCTTCCTTCCTTC
>RAHM01000590.1:67768-127573 GCA_003713295.1 Parotia lawesii | reverse complement strand
TCCTTCCTTCCTTCCTTCCTTCCTTCCTTCCTTCCTTCCTTCCTTCCTTCCCTCTCTCCTTTCCTCTCTCCCTCCCTCCCTCTGTAAAGAAGGGTTTGCTTTATGGAAGTCAAAGAGTAAAATTAAATCAAGTGGAAAGCTCATACTGAAACTTTAAGCTAAGCACCCTTTTTCCCTTGAAAAGGGTAGCATGTGGCTGTGTATATTCATGTCTGCATTGCAAACTGTACTTTAGGGATTTCTTCACCAGAATTAATTATTCCAAGCACAGGGGCAAACACCCACACAGGGCTCTGGGACTTTCATGAACTAAGTGCATTAGCATTAAAAGTGGAATCTTCAGCTTCTCATAGTTCTGAAAATGCATCTATACTGTCACCTTGTGTCACTGATTTCACACAGTATGTCACTGTGTAAGTTATGGTGCAAAGGTGGAGAGATTTATGACATGATATGATATGATATGATATGATATGATATGATATGATATGATGTATGAAAATCCATTCCAGGAATATGCAGGGTAGAAAGCAAACAAGATATCTCAAAGAAATAATCTAATCTGAATATTGTATTACTTAGTGATATCAGGGGTAATTAGTTAGTTCCATAGAATCACAGAATCATAGAATGATTTGTGTTGGAAGGGACATTAGAAATCATCTCATTCCATGCCCCCTGTCATAGATGGGGACACTTTCCATTAGACCAGGTTGCTCAGAGTTCCATCCAACCCTTAAACACTTCCCAGGGATGATGAGTTCACAACTTCTGTGGGTAACTTACTTCAGTGCTTCACCACCCTCACAGTAGAGAATTTCTCTCATATATCTAACCTAAATTTCCCCTCTTCCAGTTTGAAACCATTACTCCTTGTCCTATCACTACAGTTAAACAGTCCCTCCCCAGCTTCCTTGGAGGCCCGTTTCAGATACTGGAAGGCTGCTATGAGGGCTTCATATGGCCCTTTTTTCTCCTGGTTGAATAGTCCCAACTTTCTCAGCCTGTTTCCTACCTGAACAAAAATGATGTACCAGTTTCTTTACTCCTTGCTTCGAATTACAGCTTCAAAACTGCAAAATGTTCTCTAGGCTCAGTAGATGGCAATCCACAGGAGAGAAGAAGGCAAAAATTTAAATTTTCTGCTACGTGATGAAAGATTTAGGCTCTTAACCTTTTTTTTTTTTTTTAAAAAGTTAGAGTAATGTTTGGGCACAGGAAACTATTGTTTCTCTTCCAAACAAGAGTGGAAGGGGTTAATAAATGTCCTTGAAATTCAAGAAAAACAGCTGAGTATATTTTGGGAAGGATCAGGACCTGGAAGGAAGAGACAGATGGCAATATCTCTTCAGGAAGTTAGTCTTCCTGAGGAAGAGTTTGGGTTTCAGGAGAACTTGGTGCTAAAAAATAAATTTCTCTGTGTGGTGGCTTGGTCTTGTGGTGCAGAGTTGAGAGGTGAGAGAGAACCTGGGCTGAGCTTGGAAGAGTGAAGTGTCACCTTGAGTATCAGCCACATTTTTTTGTGGTTTTTTATTCTAAAGCTTACAAATAACAGAGATTAGGACTAGGGCAGTGGAAAGTTTTTGACTGAATCCTCTTGAGCTGCATCAGCCATGTCGTTTGGGATAGGATTGTTGAAGCAAAACTACAGAAGCAGTTCTTAGCAGATTTAATGATGACTTTAGGCCCCACAGAGTGTGACGACTCTGTACTAAAAAAAAGTGTTTTGCTACAAGTATGTTTAAGAAAAACTGAGCATGGTTTAAGGACATGTCTGCACAAGTTTTATAAATGCATTTTAAAGCTGGCTGAAAAAACAAATTTTTTTAAAACCAAAATCCTTCCTAATCTATGGTATGGACTAAATTGGAAATCTGCTTTACAAAATCATGTTCTTCATGGAGACAAAGAGATTACTGTGGAACAGAAGCAATAGAAAATAGAAAAAGACCCTGCGATCAATGTAAACAGCTTGTCTACAATGTGCAGGTAACTGTCAAAAATAGACAGTTCAGGAAGATTCAAAGAGTTTGTATACTACTCTGTGATATAAAATCTTTACAAAAACCTGTACCAAATTTAAGATACAGTAATCAGGTGATGGAATAAGTGTCACTTCACTCCATAAAATGTTCTTATTCTGTGCCTTCTGTCTGGTCCTTGAGAAATCTAAAATAAGCATTTTCACTCATGAATTCTGAACTTTACTCTGGACATAGAAGAAAAAATTAACACAGTCAATTTCTAAACTGATCTTTAGATGATTAAAGCTTTAGCTTTTCAGTGAACAGTTTCAAAATTAATAGGAGATGGAAACTACTTTCTCCTCCAAATTCTCCAGTACTTAAAAATTTAGGCTTCAGTTAAATCTTGCAGGGCTAAGCATTATAAAAGAATGCACTCAATGATGCATACTCCTAATTAAAGGAATAATGAGATGTAACACCGAGTCCTATGATACCCTGATCATTTCCACTGCTGTTTAATGCTGTTTAATATTTTTATCCCACATATCCTAAGAAACTGTAACAATATTGGTCAGCTGCCCTGGGCCTGGAGGAAAAAGGGCAAAGAATCCTTTTAGTCTTCTTCCCACCAACCCAAATGGTTTTTTCAGCATGATGAGACAAACTGTAGCCAGCCCGTAGCTAAATGGGAATTAGACACAACTGTTTTAAGTCTTCTCTGGAGCCTTCCCATAAATTAACCCATAAATAATTATTTCTTTGTAGCTCAGTATGCATGAAAAGGTGTTCTTCCAGGGGGAAGAGGTGCTGACTCTAATCCTTCAGCATTTGGGTGGGATCTTTTCCATGATGAACAGAGTAGGTGGTGGTGGGTAATTCTCAAATTATTAAAAAATAATAATTTATTAAGTAGGTGAATTCCTGTTAAGACTCGGCCATATCTGGGAATGTTTTTACCTGAGTTTTCACAGGCACCGCTTAAAATTAGGAAAACTAAATCTGCAGTTCCTTTCCAGTATAAATTTCTTACAATGCTGTCTTTCCGGAGGAAAGATTAAAGTGGGAGTACCATGACAAATACTTCCCTGAAGAAAACAGTCTTCCCTTTTGAGGTTAATCATTAATTATTTTCTGTTGTCTTGTTTGTGGACCAGTGTCAGGTATTCTATAAAATCATGTCTGCTTGAAGGACATGAAAAATGAAGGGTTTCCTCTAGCGTGGTTTACTAACCAGTTAAATAACACCCTTTCAAGAATTATATTGTGAGATACTTAGAATTTCATTAAAAATTGTGCTCAACTACTTTGGCTATAATTTATTGTGACTAGTCCTCACATATATTTAAAGCTTACCATTATTACTATGCTTTACAAAATTTTTCTTTTCCTCTAAGCAAATTTCAGGGCTGTTGAAGTACTGGGAAAATTCCTCTCTGTGTGGGTGTAAAATAAATGAGATCATGGCAACTGCTACTGTGTAGTGGTAGCAGAAATTAGAGGAAAGATGCTACATTGGAGTTGTTCAAAAATTAAAATAATCAACATTAAATTACTTTCTTCAATGTAGTGAACAAGGCAGCAAACAAAGACTCCACCTCATATTGTCTGCAGTGCTGCTCCAAACCACACACTCCATGGGACAAGTGTTCAGTCACAGTCTCTGAGAATACACTTAATTTGAAACTTTTTCTTGGTCATGTATCTAATTTCATCTCCACATTTTTCAATTTATCTGTCTTTGCTGATTCTTCTACATACCAAATAAAACCTTATAAAACACCACTTTCATACATATTTTTTTAGACATTTCCTCTAAGCTTTCTTTCCTAATTATATTTTAAAATTAGAATCTGAAAAATCCTCATAACCTGTAACACTATAATCTTGCATCCCAGAGAAAAATTGTAAATGCTGACTTCAATTTATTAAATAGAACTTCTGCTTTAAAAACTGGTCTGAGAAAATAAGAGGGCAGAATGAAACAAGTTTGAACATATTTTAATACAAACATTTAAACAAATTTGAATGTAATAGGATCTATATAATTATTTCCATGGATGTTCGTACAAACATTGCATTTCAGCCTTTTTCCACCTTTTTAAGAATATTTTCTCTCCTGTAAGGCTTATATACTGTTGATAGAATTCTTTTATGAAAGTACTTCTACTGGAACTGAACTTCTACTGAGTCCTTTTTTCCCCTACAGACTGAATTTTTGGAAAGATACTGAACTGACCTTCAAGATTAAAAAAGGGAGATAATAAATAATTAGTAGTAATTATCATAATAAAATTAGTTTCCAATATCTTTTAGTTTTTCCCCTGCCAAATTCTTGAGACATCATCCTAGAAAACGAATCTTTTTAACCAGCACATTTAGCTATAAACTTGATGAGGCCTTCAATTTCAGCAAAATAAATGTTTTAACTATTCAACCACATTGTTCCCAATGTACTATTTATTATGACTTAATTACTTCTAGTATTTCCTATTCCACACTTTTCTTTTGAAATTACCTAATAATAAATCTTCAGATTTAAACATAAATGACCTGTTTGTCACAAAAGAACGCAATAGAAAATGTATTCTGTCTCATAATAAGAATGGAACATTAAGGGCTCCTGGCACTTCTTAAATGAAGGAACTTTTTTTGTAACCTTCAAACTGTTGAAGCTGATGTTTAAATATGCCTGATTGCTTCAGATTGATTCTGTCTCCATCTCCCATCTTTGCCTTTTCAGGGTGTCAAAGCACAAAAATGGCTTGTTTTGGAGTGGTTTATACCCAGCTGGAGAAGGGGACCTTAGTGTGGACTGAGTAGGATATGTCAGACTTGTCCTGTTGGTGAACTGTGTGCCTGTTTTATGTGGTCCCTCGACACACTGAATGTTTTTATAATCAAATCAGAACTTAGATCTCTAAGGGAGCACGTGATGGGACGAAGAAATAACATTTTACAGGTGCTTGATAGAAAGTCTTGGGTCTAAATCTCTTCAAGATACTGTTTTCCCAGATTGTGAAAGAGGGGTTTATGCAAGCCTTCTGTTGCTGTTTTTTTCTGCAACTGCAATTTGGGGATATGTTTCCTAAGCTCCTAAGATGTCATGTTGATTAACACAATACAGAAAAAAGATTGAATTGTTGAGTGCCTATGTCAGCCATCAGGAAGAGGATCCAGGAGCTGGGAATCTAAGCATACACTCAGTTAGCAACTGGTATCTCTTGTATCTTTGGGGCTACTTGAAATATTGGAGGGTGGACATATTCTAATTACACTGTTCATTATTCTAGTTCAGAGATAAGAACCTTGCTGTCAGAAAGCTCCAAACCTCCTCAACTTGCAGTAATCAGGCCAGGATGCTTTAGGCTGTGTTTGGCACTTTATTTTCGTGCATTAAAACCTTACTATTTAAAAGTAGTCAATCAATAGGAAATACCAGGCTTGAGTGGGCCTGTTTAGTCTTAATGCATTTCCACACACAGGCTTTTAACTACCAGCTGGGTTTATTTGGGTGGTAGCTTTATTTAGAGGATAGGACAAACAAAATGAGAAAGTTAACGAGCACCTAAATACTGATTTGGCCTCACTATCTAAATGTGAGGTGCTGTATTTTGTGTGCTAAATTTTCAATGGGCTTATCTGCCAGCGCAGACATTTGCTTTCTGTTAGACTTGTGAATAGGGATATTATTCACCCTTTCCAAACAGAAGATTAGAAACTGAGACAGAGAGATTAAGATCAACAGTATTTGCTAAATTAGGATGAATCATTTTGAACCAGGCAAGATCTGACGACACCACAAAATCTTTCCCATATTTGAATGAGCCATAACGTATATGGTTTTCATAATCTCAGCACTTCAGAAATTCAGATTACAACATTGCAGGTCAGGCGCTAAAAGAGAAGTGATCCACAGCTACCTGAGTAGAATGTCATGGATGTGATTTGCTTAAATTGACCATTTTTTTAACTCTTGAGAATTCAATTTTGAGAATCTTTCAATTTCTAAAAAAAAAAAAAAAAAGTGTTCTATAATACATATGTTGGATCATTTCAAAAGCAGGGTTTTCTTGTGAACTGAATGAATTTGGATTCTATTATTCCATCCCCTATACATTACAATATAGCCTATAAAGTCATTAGCCTACCAATGTATCTCCTATTCAGGTATATGCAACACCAAACTGATAAGTCAGCTAACCATTTTGCACATAGAGATTTAATAATGCTTTGCAGATGAGTATTTTTATTGCTGATCTTGTGAGAATCAAATGAGCAAATGTCTGTTGAGCAAGTAATGTCTTATAGAGGAGTGAAACTCTAACTGCAGATTTCTACTTTTATGTTTGGTCTGGTAAAGAGAACTACCTTTTTGATTCCAGTTGAATAGATTCTGAACCTGGAGTTTCTGTTATATTCACTGGCTTGAGGAAGCAGTCTTTAAGATAGCTTGAACATCTCTCATTGTCCTGTAGTCATACTTGGAGCTGTATCGCAGACACAATGAAAGAAGATGGGTAATACAAATCCTTCTGTATAGCAAAAAAAATTTTAGTGTTAGCATCAAGTCAAAATAGAAGACCAGTGTGACATATCCTATCCCTCCAGATCCTCTGAATGATCCCTTAGAGGACAAGAAAATGTCTTCCAACTTACATGTATCTCCTACATATTCCGTTAATATTTGCTCTAGTAATACTAGCAAAAAGTATTCTCAGTTTTCTATTTTGTCTTTGATTCCTTGGTACGTTTTCTTTCAAGATGGCTAGGAGGTTTTTCTATGCTTTCTGAATCATCTTTACAGCCTGCAAAAGGGATAGGGCTTTGTACAGCTTTTTGGATATAAAATAACACCTGGGGCTCTACACTAAACTGAAGGTCTTCCCAGCAGGGAAAATTTACTGCCCTGAGAAGAACGATCAGGGGAAAGGGATAAACTGATAAGAGAACCTTGGAATGTCTTGGTTTCTAGCTGCTGCCTGAAAAGGTGGGGCAAGTGCTGGTGGCAGAAAAAGTCAGAGAAGATGCTCAATATAGCTTGAGTCCTCTGTTAGAAGCAATAACAAACCAGCAACATGGTTAAAGGCAAAGTGTGAGGCCATGGTAGCTTACTGCTCTCCTGCAGTCCACTTGCTTATTTAGGTTCTGGGTTCAGATCTGACAAGATGCTGGTTCCAACAGAAAAAAAAGGGACTTCAGTTGCTATAGTTTAAATTTGTGTTTACTGTTTACTGAGCTATCTCTTTAAGTTTTCTGAGTAATCAGCCTGCCTGCTTCTGACAAGCTGAAAGGTCATGGTTGGCATGAACATATATATGCATATATACCTTCTATATGCACATCCAGGCTATCATGATTTTAAGGCCAACATTTTGTTTTGTTCTGGGAGAAACTTTTTAATGTCTAACCACTGCATCTTCCTTCTACTCCATAGACAGTTTTTATCCATCTAGATTCAAAAGAAAATCTCCAGCTTCATAATTGAGACCTGGTTTGACACCCATCATGCTCAAATTAGTAAATATTTCCTTTGTAAGAATCCACTTGAATATACAAGTAATGATAATGGCATTCCAAAATCAAGTATCCTTTATGTAAGAAACTGCCTGTTACTGATGAGTCATTGTGTATGGCTTGTGCCACATACTGACTCACAATGAGTTGAAAGGAAGGATATAGGAATAGCCATTAAAGAAGATTGTAGACCAGCTAAGTAACATTCTTTTTTTTTCCCACATGCTTTCTAGGACTTTTCTTCTGCCTGTTTTTTATTCTTAAAATATCAAAAAAACCCCTGATTTCACTGACTGCTTGAGCATGTATCACTGCTGCAAATGGGATAACTAAATCAGAAGCTGACCATTGGTTTTGATTTTAAGTTATTAGCTCATTGGCCAGTACAACTGACTCTTCTGCATACCAAGAGTTAGTAGCTTGGGGGAATTTAGAATAAACCTTTGGTATTTTACTGAGATCCTTGGATGATGTGAGTAGTGGGGACAGGGAGATTCTATGAGGAAAACCACACAACATAAAGCATTTCTCTGAAACAGCCAAAACAGACAGTAGTTGAAATCTGAAGGGTATATTTGTTAAACAACCTGTAACAAATATTCTGTATCCTTTATCAAATACCATTATCAGGTAAGTTAGGTAGTTGTAATATGAAGATGTGAAAAGAAATGTATTTTCCAGAGAGCTTTAATTTGTAGAATTAAAGTTCTCTATGAATTCAATAGTTACATATTTTTTTTTAAGATTAAGCATGTCATACCAATGCTTTTTGCTGTATTTCCAAGGAGTGAAGACTTAAACATTTACATGCCCAAATGTTTCACATCTAACCCTCATTTACTCTATCTAGTCCCTATAGTTATGCCTTCCCTTCCTATTGTCTTGTCAGTGTGTACTAGTTTGAAAGCGAACAAGTGAGAGACTCCAAGTCAGAACTACAATTTAATAGGAAAATTAAAATAAAGGCAGAAAACACTGGCTTAAACTGACAGAGTCAGGATACAACCCTGTTGGTCTGAGTGGTAGTAGCAATCTGATTAAATAGTGGCTGCAGTCCTGGTGAAGTGATAGGTGTGGTTCTATTGAAATGATGATCCTGTAGAAGGATCTGGCCTTCCTCTGAAGGTTCAGTGGTGGTTATGTAGCTCTTGTCCTCTGGGAATCCAGTAGGTAAGGGCTGAGTGTGGTGTTCCAAACCTCAGATTGTATCCAGGTAGGAATGCTTGGTTCCTCCCCCTGAGCGGAGCATCTCACAATGGGATGATGTAATTTTATGAGTCCTACAGTGAGGTTAGATGGCCCATTATCAGAAGATATCCCCCGGAGGGAGTTTTCAGGGATGTGTCATGGAAGAGACAAAGAACCTTGCCCCACCTGGTTTTAACAGATGATGACAGAATAAGTACTTTTGGTTACATCTTACATTTTAACCTAAGACACAGTGTTATCAGGAACACCATCCAAAAGTTAATTCTAATGCAATTTACATTATGAAACTGACATAACTGAAACTATAAGAGAGCTTGTTCTTTACAGGAAGACATATGTTTAAATACTCAGATCAGTTATCTGTTTATACACCTGAACTTAACTTAGATTTACAATTGAAAAATTGGTAATACAAAAACAATGGGACAAACCTGAGCAAATAAATGACTGGAGTTCCTGATGTAGCTGATAGATGAGTAATAGATCAATAAGATTAAAGCTATATACTACATCACAGACCCAAGGCAATCCACCAGTCCTCCCCATAATATCAGATAAGAGTTGATTGTAAAAGGAATAAATTTTCTGAAATGAAAGTTTGATTTTTCAGAATTTATAATGAATAAATAAGTACAGGCTTTTGGGGTTTGTCTGGGTTTTTTTTAATTATATACTTTATCATATAAGGTAAAACATGGTATTTTTACCAAAAATAGTATACTGAAGCTCTCTTTTTCACTATATTATGAGATGGCTTATAAAGGTTCTGATTTCCTTAGCAGCAGCCAATCACTCTCCATCAACAACAAGTCCAGTTTTTGCAGGTGTAACAAAACTTGCACTGTTTTACAAGTAACTCCTGCTTCTGAAGAATTAAAGTGAAGCAGCACAGGTATGTTAGTCTGTCATAGGGAAAGAACAGAGTAGTGTCATGGAGCTTAACACACTAGGGACAAATACGGCAACTGTGTGAGACTGACTTTGTGACCTGAGCTGTTTAATGTATTACACAATAATATTCCTTCATTAAAGATTGACCAGACAATAATTTTTGGCACCAAGTCGGTACATTTTAGTTAAATTCTTCATCTGGGAAACTGCACTACTCAAGCCTGGGAATTATCAGAGCTTCATATGGGCTTATACTCAGATACTAACATTGGATTCACTTACTCCACTTACCACTGAGATAGATATCCCCAATATGCATCACAGTTCTCTTCATTGTTCAGTTTCAGCTAAAGTGACGCACTGTGGTGCTGGCTGTCTTGGCCATTCAATAAATTCATACTTCAATTCTTATAATATAGTGAGCAAAGTTATTGTCTAGGGTAAAGCACTTGACTTTCAACATTTTGGTAACAAGACTTTTCTCACTTACACCAGAAAATGCTTAACTTTATTTTCCAGGCTTCCTTCCTTCCTTCCTGAGGCAGTTCTGCTGTTCTTACATAAATATTCAGAAGAAGAGCAGACAGCTGCAGTTCTCATAATGAAAATTATCTCAGGTATTTTAGAGAAATGCTAACAAACATGGAAAACTAGGATACTAATAGGAGAAAAACAGTAATGATTGAGCCATAAAGATTATGGAATATGTGGATGAGAATGGTTTAGGAGGTTAGAGATCATCAGGACAGGCCCATAAAAAGAAACAAACAAAAAAGATTTTAAGGCTCTAGTAGGCAATTGTTCAAAGAGGCAGAACTATGGCTGCTAGCCAGCTTTACTAGCTCTCCTCATAATACACCAAGGGCAGCTCTAGACATAATATTTACAAATCACTGTTTCCTTTCATCAAATAACTGTACAACCTTGACTCCATTCTTTGCCCTCCTCATTTCTATGCCCAGTGCACCAATCTTATCCTGTTGATGGGCATGGAATTCCCAAACTTTAGCTGACATATGCACCTCTGACAATGGCTCCCAGGAACAGTCCTCCAGTTTGTACCCTGTACGATCAATCAAATACTACAGGGTACCCCAGAATATTTGGCAATTCAAGATAGCTAGATACATTATCTCTCTGGCCTGGACCATAACCAGAGACAGAGATTGAGGGTGATGGTGGAAGGGATCTGGGTGAACAGGTTTTAAAAGGAACACATGAACAACAGTACGAATCCTGGGAGTATACAGAAGCTTCTCACACCCAGCAGAGTGAGGAGTTGTGCAAGCAGTATCTGCACCTCCAGAGGACCCTGGTGCGTGTCCCCTCAATGGCAAATACAGGGCAGGATACAGAGCAGCTCTGCATCCCTAGAGGAGTCCTTCTCTACAAAGATTGTGGAGAAAGCCTTGTACAGTCTCTAGAACAGACTGAGCAGGAGGCAAAAAAGGAGTGGTTGAAGCATCCACCCAAAACACCACCATCCTCACAAGTGAGGAGGTATGGTCATCCCAGAACCCCACCTCCTCAAGTGCTCAGGGACTGAACCAGCTCCAAAGACTTGGCCCCTAATGGGACAAGACAAATCTGACTTTAATGTGACCACTGGGAGAAGAACTATCCAAATCCTCCAAGAAAATCTCCAGGAAAGATGCAAAACTAGAGGGGTTACTATTTCCAGTAAATCAGGGAGGGAGTAAGCAGACTAAAGGGAAAACCCACACCACAAAAGAAAAGAACAGTAGTGGGAAAATGGAGAGCAGGAGAAGTGCACACCATTGCTGGACTCTGCACAATGTTAGAGCTATTCTACCATGCTTGAGTCTTCTCCCATGTGTCACACATCTTCTGCAGCTTGAGCTGCTCTGTGCACCCCCTGTTGAACTTCTGTGGATGCAGGCTCAGGGCTATGGGTACCAGACACCTTCCACCAGAGTTCCCAGCATGGGGGCTGTTTGGAAGGGCTGTCAGGGCAGGCCCAAAAAAAGAGATGAGGATGTTCAGATACAAAGGCTGTAGCAGGCAGTAGCTCAAAAAGGCAGAGGTCTGCTAGTCAGTTTAGTTAGCTCTCCCAGTAACACATGGAGGGCAGCCATCGGGATAATATTTCCAGTCAACTGTCTCCTTTGAGCATGTAACTGCATAACCCTGACAGAGATCATGGACGAAATGAGAAGAGGTTGACAAAGTGTAGGAACAAGAAGAAAAGCTTCTGAGCCTGGTAAGTACCATTCATCATGTTATTACAGATATAGACATAACAGTACTTTCAATTTATTCAAACTAACATAAATGCAAGGTTTTAAGCATTCAGACAGCTGGTCTGAAACTTCAGCAAGATGGATTTGATTTCTTGTTGGTAGATATTTCCTTTTGTGTCCTTCAACAAGTAATTTAAGGATAGACTCACAGTGGAACTAACACCTGAAATGAGGTGTTTTATATTTTATATCAGCATCTACTTGTTTCTGTCAGGACTCAATCTTTATGAACTTATATTTTCACTTCAGTGTATTTATATGACTTTTAGAAAAAAAAGTCTAGAGTATATTTACTTGTCCCTAACTGTCATCCTGATTGATATTAAAGTTTGCCTGCACCCAATGTACATTTAAGTATTTTATCTGTTTAGAGTTTTTCTTGGGGAGTGGGGTTGAGAAGGATGGTGGGAGTTTGCCCTTTACTCTGAAGATGTTAACCACTTAACTGCTATCTGTTTCATAAGACTTTGTCTTATCAGAGCTTGTCCGCTTTCAAAAGTATTCTTTATAATAGAGAGTTGAACCTGATTCTCCCATGTATAAGCCCAAAATTATTCCCTAGGTACTGTTGTCCACAAAAAATCAGATTCATTACCCAGTGTGCAACAAGCCAATAATTACACACTCAAAAGAGACATTGATTATTTATTTCACTGACCTTGGGTGCTTGGTGGTATTCCAAAAATCAAGCACACCAACTATCAGAACTTCTTCAGTATTTGTACATTTTAGCAAAAAAGGAATGCCCTGGATTACAATGTGAGGTGTGAACAAACTATGTATTCTACACCCATCTACATTATTCCTGATGAACTGCTAATGGTGAGTTGTCTGCAGCAGCTGTCCAGTGCACACCCCACCCCTCAGGCTACAAGCCGGGTGAGATAAGGAAAAAGAGGCAAGCCTGTGAGGCAGGGTAGTGTTTCTTTTTCTTCACACCAATGACTCAGCCCTGATAACTGCCCCTGGGGAAGCAGCAGCACATCCCACCTGCCTGAAGGGGTTATCTCTGCTAATGGGCCATAATGAACTAAATAGGCAGCTGGAACGACCATCAGGGTCCAAAAATACCCTATGACTCATAAGATTACATCATTCCATAGTGAAACTGCTCGTCCTGGGGGAGATAACCACCTGAACTCCACTGTATACAGTCTGGGCAGTTTGAGGATTGGAACACCACCATCACTGGACATCTAGAGCAGGACCCGAACTTCCACAGGAGAACCAGACCCTCCAAAAGAGCTGTGGCTGCCCCATCCCTGGCAGTGTTCAAGGCCAAGTTAGATGGTGCTCTGAGCAGCCTGGTCCAGAGGAAGATGTTCCTGCCTGACATTTTATCTGACAACAGCAAGGTTCAGACTTAACTCCCATATTATTATTTTCCATTTAGTTGACTTTGAGGAAAAAAAGAATGGAACCACTAGCCCTAGGACAAAGCTGGGTTTTTCATTGTTTTATTTAGATTTTTACCAAGACACATTGGTGCTCAGGGTTTGTTAAACAAATGCATGCATTTGTCCTGAATGATTTACAGAGCTTGAGAAAAATCCCATATTCTTTGTAATGGGCTCCTTGGGCATGTGTTTGACAGGTACAAGAAACTACCAACTGAACATTCTATACACTTGACATCATCTCTTAATGGCAATCCTTTGAAGCTTAGCTGCTTAAATGCCATCCACTGCACGAAACATGAAATGCAGTAATTTCTGATAGGATCTTAAATGAAACCTTTAATAATGAAGCTTGACTTAGTTCAGTTACTATTGAATACTGCAAAGCCGTGATAGAACTTCATTTCACAATTTAGTCCTATTGCTGTGGGCAACTGATTTCCAAAAAATGATTCAGTACTTATTTTCACTGGACAGCCTGAAGTCCAAAATGGCAAAGTCTGCCTGCTATGTCAGTGCCTGTCAAGGATGACTGCCATAACTGTACTGGTTTTAAGCACTGGATTTTATATAGCCACAGTCATTACTCTGTATATCCCTTTGTTCACGGTTTACCTAAAAACCTGAACATTCTATTGAGTCTTTACGAACATGTTATTCTGAAGGTTCTTGCATAAGACACTTTCCTAGAAATACATTTTCTAATTTTATGTCAATTCATGGCTCTGGAATTAACAGCCTGAAGCTACCTTATACGGCCCAAGCGGGTTCATGGTATAAAAGTAAAATGACCACAAATTCTGTCCTGGCCTACAGGAAAAAAATCACTTAGAGGAAAACTATGCATATGATTCAAAATTCATGTTCATTTTGCTTGATGTCTGTAAAAATTCATATGCTCAACACTTTTTTTTTTTTTTTTAGTAAGTCTTAACATTCCTTAGCTGACAGCTGTGGTTAAAAATTTACCTGTATTATGGCTGATAGGTATTTTTCAAAGTATAAAGTAGTTTCAATAATTCATATATTCATAAATTATTTTTGTCATTTTTTCTTCCTTTTCTCCCAAACTTTACACCTTCAAACTAGGAAATAATATACTACTGACTTCATCATATATAAAATACAGATGCTTCACTACAAGGATTCTTACTTCTTTATTAGATACATTGTGTGGGTCTAACGTCACTAAGTAATTAATTCTATAGCCAAAAGTGTGTCTGCTATGAATGATGTAATAAACATGGGTATCCCAAGTTCGATAATATGCATTTCAGTAATTATTTTTGAAAACAGTTGTACATCCTGATAAACCATATTTTCCCATATAACGTTGCTTTTATAAATAGAGCTTTTAAATACTTTTGTATTTAGATCTTTTAAATACTTTTTGTATTTGATGAGAGAATTTAGCCAATGTAATGATACTAGAGATGTGATTGCATTGTTCACATTCAGTTTAATTTTTAATTTAATTTGAGTGCATCCAAGGAAGGTAGCAAAAGAACAAAGCTTCCTAGGCCCAACCAAAATTCTCTATCCACAGAATAATAACAAGGAAGAAAATAGTGTTTATAGTATTCACACCTATAAGACTTAAGTTAAATGTCATTTTATATAGAAGGAAGTTTCTAAAATGTCACAATTTTGTGGGAAGTCCAAAACTGGAATTCTCCTTAGACATGTTGCATAAATAGCTTCTTTCTAAAGATAACTGTATTAATGCCTTACCTTTGAGGAGACAGAAGGTAAATTTCCTGAACCACTTTTATGCTTATATTACACTCTAACTTGACTTCAAGACAGTTATCAAAACAACTTCTATCAATCTTACGTGTTACTTTTATTGCAACACCTCTTGTGTCATGGCTGTTTAACTTCAGTTCCACAAGAAATAGTCAAGCAGGTAGTAGTTTTCTGCTCAGCTTTAAGGAGGTATTAGCTTTAAGCTCATTTGTCCAAAGCCTTCTTGTATTATCTTCTGGTGTTTCAGATTAAACAGCTTTTGACAATGTATTTGTTTTCTTTTTTAATATTTTTTGGCACCCAAAGAGCCAAAGTTAGACAAAATATGCCATCCAGTGCTCTGGCAAGCAGGACACTTATCCCAGAAAGTTATTTAGTACCATCTCTTCATTTCTCTATCCTATATTTAAAAGAAAATCAAGTTTATTTCAAAGAAATATGAGCTGTGGATTTGTTGAAAGAATGAATGACTTGACTAACCACAGCATCTACATCACATCTAAGGAATATGGCAAATGTGAAAGTGTTACAGGAATGCTCAGAATCCCTATGGAGATTTGAATTGACAGCAGCTTGGTTGCTGGCTTCATGATCTAAAGTTGCAAGATGTCACAAGGTTTATTACTTCATACAGAATTGTGTTCTGGGTGGACAACTGCTTACATTACATTTGCATTCATCTTCCTGTAAGAACAATGTGTAGGATTGTTTTCTCTCACCAAACACCTTGTATAGCTTCTATGGATTTTTTTTTTTTCAGTTCCATACAGAACAATTTTGATAGCTTAGAAAGTGAAAGGTAAGTTCAATGTCAACTTATCTGCCATAAATAGCCTGAAGCTGTAATTGTGTAAAAGTTAAGAAAACATGGTGTATCTGCAAACCATCTAACACAAAACTATCTAATTTTTTACTTAGTTTTAGTTGGAGCATGTAAAAACAAATCAAGAGAGGTTCTGCGTTCAAATGTAGAAGATGAAAAATAGAATCTGATAATGCAGGTATGATTTGTCTGACTACCAATCACGTAAACTCAGTAAATATGCAAAAGCATATTATACTCCCATTGTAATGTCATTTATCCAATACCTGTATTGGATAAAGAGAGGCATAACCTCTGTGCTCTGGTGGACAAAGAACAAAACTCTAATGGGTCTGCTGAGTTCTCCTAATATTTGTTGCCTTTGAACACTCAGTTTCACCAGGTTTGATGTATAACAGCATCCATGGATGTACATATTTGAACAGCTTCTTGTCAGACTACTCATAGACAGCATCTCCTGATCTACAGGAAGAAGAATATTACACAGAAATGTTTTTCAAGAGCATGCATGTTGCAGTGATACCTTTTTTGACAACATGGAGGCTTTTCTGCCATTTCTGAAATACTAAAATTATTAATTTCATTCTAGGTGGAAATGTTTCATGATTTATGATCTCAAGGGGATAACTTCATGTGCAGCATCTTTATCAGTTTAAAATTTTCACATGAAATCCTGTAATAATTCCTTGAAACACCACATGGTTGTCAAAATGCCTCTAAAGGAGCAATACATAATTAGGTAAAAAGCACTTGAACATTTTTAATCTTGATGGATACATTCATGTTGTAGTATTTTAAACTACAGACTCCATTAACATAGCATGACACTGATATAATACTGACTGCTAAAGAAACTCTGAAAGCCACAATCATTTAATAACAATTTATAAACATCTGTCACTTGATATTTAAGAAACAGGCATATTTATGGGTGGTATTTAATAACTCTGGTGTTTTGTTGATTGCAGGGTAGAGAGGAAAAAGCATCACAGAAATGGAAAACTATTGTAATGCTTGTGACTGGCATTTTTCATGGTGACTTCTCTGACATAAAAAATTCTGCAAGGTTTTGACAGTTACTGAGTTAAAGAAAGACAAATAAGTACCAAACAGCCACAAAACCCCATCCCAGCAATACAGGAATGAGAAACAGAAGTAATCAACTTCCTGTGGAAAACGACGAATTAAAATTGTTCTCCAAAATGTCGTAAAGTAAGTAAAAACTCCAGCTGCAGGATGGGAAAGAACTTCCCATTTAAGTTGGATGATTTTGTGGGGATAGCCATACAATTTACTGCACAATGAAACACATCACCATTTGTAACTATAGATCATAATTTTTCCTTGTTTCATCCATGGAACAGAGCCATGCCTGTTTGAACCTTTTTGAACCAGTCTTCAAAGAGTCTTCAAAGCCTGTTTTTTTCTTGCACCAACACAATGTAGAACAAACACACACACTACAAGTCAGCAGAGAAAGAGCTGCACAAAAGAACACCCTTGTTTTTAAGGAATTGATGTATGCCTTTGACAGACTTTGTACAGCATATTGGATTAGTTGAATTTTAAAAATCAAAACAAAAGCAGAATAGATTTGACTTAGAGCCTTAAGTAACTGTTATTATGACAAATAACGAGGTGACTTGCATGTCCACTTCTGGAGAATGTCAGCAACAATATTTTACTATTACTATGACTTCCTTTTTAATAAGTTTTGACCTCCTGACAGGCAGACCTTTTCAAGCAGTATACTGCAGCCAGTACTGACCGCCACTGTGAGGTCTTTGGGTGAACATTGTCAATTTATCTTATGTTGACTAGGTCTGAAATACTAAGATAATCATCTTGACCTCTAGTTACAACTTGCCCCAGAAGGCAAGGGTAACCCAGGTTCTGCTTAATAAACCCCTTGGGGAAGACTAGAGTGAAATTACACTGAATGATCAAAGTCTATAAATATATATATATGGGTTTATGGGTTTATTTTAGGACAATTTGATTGCAATGGAAAGCAGGTATGTAGCCATTTTGGTTACTATTATCTGTAGTAATATAGCAATACAAAATCATAAAAGTGTCACTTAAGAAACTATATAAGGAAAAGAAAGAAAGCAAAAGAAAGGATAAGAGTGAACAGGTATCACCACACATAGATCCAGCGTAATCCCAAGCAGAAGAGTTCAGCACCTCCCTCTCCACTTCCCCTCTTCAGGAAGCTGCAGAGAACAATGAGGCTTACTCTCAGCCTCCTTTACTCCAAATTTCACAAACCCAGATTCCTCAGCCACTCCTTACAGACCATGTCTTCCAGCACTTCCACCTGGTTAGGTGTTCTTCTTTGGATGCATTCAAGTGCCTTAACATTGTTTTTAAATTGGATCTGGAACTAAAATTCAGACTCTAAGGTCTTAGTCCAAATATCAAGAAAACTGAAATATGTAATAGGTATTTGAATGGTGTCATTTAGGATTTAGTTTCATGAGAAACTGAATGTGAACCCACATAAATAGTCTGCTGCTGAAAGTGGGAGTCTTCTTCCTACACCCCCATGTTTGATCTGCTCTTTGCCTTGAGATGACTCGGATTTCTCAGATCATAAATATTCATCTTAACTGGAAACATAATGTTGGAGGTTAGGGTTTTTCCTTTTGTTTTTCTTTCTGTTAGGGAATCTTCCCCCATTTTTTTTGCTACATAACAATAATGACCGGTACTTAAGAGAGACGAAAGAAGTTGCCAAGCTCAGGGGAGGAGGGCACCTGGCTGCATTTCTCTTATCTGAGAGTTTCTCTTGGAGGGGCAGAGATACTCTGAGAATTGGGCTGGGAAAGAAGGGGCTGGGCCAGCTGCTAGCTTTCTTGCTTTCTCTGCTTTGGAGGAAGATGGTAGTAGCTGCTGCTTGGGGGTGGGGGGGAATTCGCTGCTACTGCCAGAGCCCAACCTGTTGAGCCTTTGCTCGTGAGAGCAGCCACTGAACTGGGGAACTTGTTAACACCCTGCCTCACCAAACAAAACACCATCTGCTCAGGTGCCTCAGGGGAAACCTCAAGATCCCTCAGCCCTTTCCCCCTCCCAGGGAGCCCCTCCTTGCCCTGTTTGGGAGCCTGGCGGCCACTGCCCAGCCCCGGCCGTTTCTCTGCTACACTGCAGCTCAGCACCCCCTGCCTGTGGGGATGCCCCACGGTCCCAGCTACAGCTGCAGAGTTTCTGATATATCTCATCTAGCACTCTGGGACTTTGCGCATCCCTGCCTTCCCAGCTTGCTACTCCGAGGTTCCTGCTACAGCTCCTTTTCCTATCCAGAGCGGGAACTAGGATTGGCTGCCTCTGGGGGTTTGTAAAGCAAGCTCTTTCCCATCTCTTCTGCCGGCTGCACCGCCATTACCCCCGTGGAGAAATGGCTGAACTCGCGCCACAGCGCCCCCTGCAGGCGCGGGGGAATCACCGCGCCCGCCCTGCCCCGCCCGGAGCCAACAGCGCCCCCGCCGGCTGTGACCGTAACTGCACCGAAGGGGAAGGTGCCTGACAGCCGAGAGAGGGCTGCTGCTGCGTTTGTGGTTCTGTTCGTTGTTGCTGCCACTGTTGTTGTGTGTTTGCCTTGTTACACACATGCATACTAGTAAAGAACTGCTGTTCCTTTTTCTCAGATCTTTGCCTGAAAGCCCCTTAATTTCAAAATTATGATAATTTTGAGGAAAGGGGTTAATATTTTCCATTCCAAAGGAGGCTCCTGCTTTCCTTAGCAGACACCTGTCTTTCAAACCAAGACACATAGTGATCCAACTGAAACAGAAGAAAAGTAATCTACTCTGAGAAACTGAGTATTGTTTGTGCTAGGGTGATAAGTTGAACTTGTTTGCCTTGTGATTATGGGATCTGCAGTATGGAAGTAAAATGAACCAATCTTGATGAGGGAAGAAGGCAGCACAAATAGAGACAGGAGACGTGGGGAATGCAAGGGTAGTATGGCAAAGCAATATCTTTCCTACAGTTGAAATCTTGAGGACTACTTTTTCAAATGCATCTTGTATTTGAATAGCTGAGAGGGATGAGGGGATGCAAACCAAAGAAAAGTGATAGTGTAATTTTCGATAGTGAAACTTTCAGCCTAAATAACTTGGTAGTGTAAACTGCAGTATATACAATCTTCTAATGAGACAAAAAAGATTTCTTGTAAGTAAAAATATATGTGGGAAAGTGTTTCAGGATGAATTCTCAATTTCCAATGTTATGATCCTTAGCAATATCTATGCATTATTATTTAAGGTGTGTACATGTCATTATTTTTTCTGTAAGTTCTTCTCCTTTGATATCAGTCTGCTTTTATTTCTGCCTGAATTGAGGAGAAATAGTCACTGCATTGATGTTGGTGGATGGCCAAGGATAAACATTTCTGAGATCCTAATTTATGAGAAATAAGAAAGGACTTACTGCCCAGGTTTTTAGTCAAGCACCATGTCCCTTACTTTTTTAGGTATAAGAAACCTGCTGTCTTCAGGCTGTTCTGCTTCTCTAGGGATCCCCTGTCTCATGAATCCTGCCTAACAATGTGATTAATCTTGAAATTAGAAAGTCAAGTTTCCTAAACAAGGAAAGAACATTTGCTCACTTTTCTTACCAGACACTGCTCATGGGGACTCAGCTTTTGTTCTGAGGACAAGAGTGTTTAAACCAGATTACTTGCTAACAGTACTGTTTCCAAATGGCTCTGTGCAAACCACATTTATCATCTCATGTTGCAACATTATAGCTTGGTTTAAAAAAAACCCGAACAGATCTATAAATGAAGATCAATAGGACAGAGTTAACTCTTTAGAAAATACAGTGGTTGGGTATGTTACTCCAGTATCTGAAGTGAAGGAAAATTTTCCTTTAATTCCCAGAGTAAATATATTAAGAGATTAACCGTGAGTTCTAGAAAATACGATACATGAAAATATTTATCTCTGAAATTTGAGTTATTTCAACTTTAAGAACTTCCAAATACATTGCAAAAAAAAAAGCAAAATAGTTCTTTCTGTAGGATGGAAAATCCTTTTCTTCTTACAGGTAAGAGAAATACACAGGTGTCGGGATTGGTGGGATTTCAGGAACATAGAGATGATTTATTGCTGAATCAGTCTCATATTTATTGAAGGATGAGACAGGAGAGATGCTGCAAGCAACATCTCTAATTACAATAATAATAGCAATAGCAGCAATAGCAGTGGGCAGCTGTAAAGGTACAGCAGCTGAGGTAGCAGCAGCCAGCTAGAAGTAGCAGCTATAGCTTGGCTCTTTGCTACAAGGCCTGATATACTTTTTTAAGCCAATAAGCAAATGCCACAAAGCGTGCTAACACATTTGTACTAATCATCACTACATAATCT
Organism: Parotia lawesii; assembly: GCA_003713295.1. Classification (NCBI taxonomy): domain Eukaryota; kingdom Metazoa; phylum Chordata; class Aves; order Passeriformes; family Paradisaeidae; genus Parotia; species Parotia lawesii. Next base: position 106,396 of record RAHM01000590.1, on the reverse strand, counting down.
GCCACAAAGCGTCTTTTCTTAACCAATCACTACACTGTCATAAGGGCCTGTTGTACAGGCTTATACATCTTAACGTTCTAAAAACTCTATTATAAGGCTTATTGCTAGACTCAAAATTCTTTACTTTTTTACTTATCACTATCACTTCTTGCATAAAACATGTCTTTACTTGCTAAAAATACATTTCTACTTTTATAAAGCATACTTATTTCAAAACTACAGTCTTGCTATAAACTGCAAAAGCTCATTATTCTAACTCAGGCAGTCTTCGCCAAGGTCTCAAATCGAAACATGTATCCATTTCCATCTGGTCCCGCACAATGGTGTTTATGTACTCTGTCTGCATCTGCAAGCTCCCTGCAACTTCATTTCCCACACACAGGTTGTAGTATTTTTTTTAATTGTTCTGTGGAGCCATTTCTATCGATTTCTATATATCCTTTAATTGATATTAGATGTTTATTTCCTGATCTGTTCTTTAATTTCAGTGGAGATGCCTTGAAATTGTCCTGAATCAATGATAATCCTAGAATTTGCATTCAAAGATTGGAAAGCACAATAAATACTTGCATGCACTCTGCAGTACTCAGAGAAGACACAATGATCTACAGTGGAGAGCAGCAGCAACTATTAGGTGAGTTACTGTTAGTTGATAACTCCAAGTCTTTCAAATTTATGGAAGAAGTCTGACCTCCACTCACTGATGTGATGTATAGATACTATCCTCTTCCTTTCCAAAAATAAGCCTAATAATTAAAGAAACTCTCTATAGCTGTTTATTGATAAAGACAAACATGTATGAGTTTTGGCTTAGTCATCGATTGTAATTGTCTATTTAGTGAAAAGTGTTCAAGCCCTAATCCTCCATTCCAGGCCAAATTACATAGGCAATTTCTTTTATATTTTCTTTACCCAAATTTTATTCCACACAAAAGTGTTCCTAGGCCAAGTTCAATAAATTTTGAGTGTGTTTCACAAGACGTGATATCAATTATTTCTCTGTCTATATCAAATAATGCAATCATACTCAGCAAGGTGACACCTTTTCAACATTTATTCTACCTGCTGATTGGAATCTTTTTACCTTCTTTCCTTCTGGGGAAAATTTGAGTAAAAGGAAGGAGAATTCTTCTTCATTTATATTCCAAAAATAAAGATAGGGAATATGTTTCTTTGTTGGTTTCATCTGAGCTACAAATGCCACAAAAACTCAGTTTGCGAGAAAAGTGGCATTTGCTTGATTCTAATTTATGCTCCTGCACCTATGCTCAGCTTCGACAGCTTAGAAAAATTGAAAATTAAGTGTCAATGGGCTATCATGTCAAGATATGCCTGTATAAGGATGGCTGTACTACAACTTGGAATAATGAGACACTGTAATAGTGGTCAGTACAGAACACAGAAAAGATAAGAAAAAAATACTGCTTTCAAATATAAACAAAGACAGAAACAAAGGGGTTTTTTTACAATGATAATGGAAAGTTGTTTTCTTTGTATGGAAGAGAGAATCTCTCTGGAAAATAGGAGTAAATGGATATTTGTATTTCAGCTTGGAGTCAATTCAGTTTTTTGATTGAAATTCTAATGTCTAAAGAATTTTATTTCAATCTAGAGATACTTCTTCATGGTCCTTTGAATCTATAATATTTTTTAAGTAGCTAAAGTTGCTGAGTACTGCATTTCTTATCAGGATTATTTGGCTGCTAAACCAAATTGGTGATTTTTAAGAGTCAAGTTAGGCGAAATATCTTCCTGGTAAGCACCTTCATTGTGTCTAGAGTTCTGCTATTTCAGCAGAGGCAAAGCAAATGTCTAGGAAAAAACCCAGGTACACTTGTTAAGAGATTATTTCTTTACTGTATGTAACCCGAGCATTTTTTGCCTCTTTCAAGGAAAATGCAAAGTAATATGTGAGGGAAAGTGTCAAGACTCTACTTTGCAATTCAAGTCTCATCTTTAGACAGGTGCTGTGAATTGATGACATCACAGCCAATTTATTTATGGAAAAACAATTCATAGGAATTAAACTCAAATATTTGTGCTTTTTTAGAGAGTATTCAACCTCTAATCGCCAATGTCTGAAGATGCCTGTATTCAGATATCGTGTACTATTTACTATATCCTTTTTCTTTACTATATCTTTCTTTTTCTTATCCTTATTTAATGAAAATTTACAGAGATTGTAGTCTTTGCCCAGAAGAACTGGGTTCAAAAGTCTATGTATTACCTGGGAAATCCAACATAAAATGCCAAAATATTCCAGTTACATATACTTTACAGCATTCTGAAATGGTAACCAGCTACTTTTAAGCAAGTACTATCCTAACTATTCTATGTTATTGACACAAGGTAATTTTTTTCAATATTACAGTAAACATTTTAAAATGTTTTGTGGAACATTTAGCTCAAACTGTGGTTCTTCTTCTGAAAAATTTTTCTTTACTCTTTAACATGTTGAGATACAAAGTGAACATCTTGATATTTTACTTAATAGTTTATTTTGTTTTCTCAATTTTACTCAAGCAGACCTCTTTTTGAGGCAAAGAAAACCAAGTGATGATAGTGGCTTTTGATTAACAGTGAGAATTATTCATCAGCTGGGAACTGTAACTTAATCTATAACTTAACTATAACATCACAATAACTTAAGCTTCTACTGCTAGAGATTTGTGTGTAGTGAGAATGGAAGAAACCCCTTGTCCTTTCATATGCAGAAGAAAAGAAATACGGCTACCAGTAAAACTTGATCTACTTTATAGGATGCGATTTTTTGGAAGAGCATTATGTTAAGTTCCATTTTCACAGATTTCACAGAATATTAAAACAGTGAATTTTTTAACAATGAAAGCAGAAAGAAACACTACTCATTTTTTAAATTACAGTAATGAACTCAACAAGATTAACACTGTGACTTGAGTCTTGTTTTCATAGAAATAAGTAAACAATTAGAAATAATCAGATACTGAGACATACAATATCTAGTTTTCTTTGATGTACTTGAGTTTTTTTAGAATATAAGCTGTAGAAATCCATATGTTTAAACCCTCTATTCTTCCAAATTCCTTGTATGTTAGAAAATTCTCCTTTTGTTCTCCCTGGTGAGCCCCTTGGTTATCTACTTACTAATATTAGACTTCAAGAGTATGTTGTAGCCTACATTGATTCTAGCTACTGGATCAAATTACTTTTTCCAAGAGCGCAGGGGATCAAGGGCTTCTGCCATCGATATGCAGGTTATATTTATGGGAACAAAACACCATGTGTGTGAAAGGGCAAATGTAAATGATGAGTTAGGTCTGAATTCTATCAGAAAAGCTTTGGCTTTGTTGCCCTACCTTGACAATTCACTTGCTAGGGGCATAATTTAACCAAATTAGAGCCCTCTGTCAAGTCTCTGTAGGGGTTCTACTTGTCTTTCACAACACGGAACATCAAGCTAAAAGGGAATTTAAGCACAAATCATTTTTATGACTGCAGGTATTTTCTACGATGTGAGTTTCAGAGAAATAAGTTAGGGCAATTCAGGCACACTTCATTTTCTAAGGTATGTGTTAGCTGAGATGGAAATACACAGATAAAAGGGGAGGTTTTGAAGGTGGACTTCCATCTTTCATTTGCATTTCCTCAGGGACACATTCTTCCTTGAGATGAAGGTTTGCTTTACACTCATAGTCACATGAAGTACTATAAAATGTCCACAATGAATCACCAGTTACTCTTATTTGGCAAGTTCAGTGAGATATTCTTTACATGACATGATAATGGACATACATCTGGTTTGCAGCATCTCCTACAGAAAAAACCCACATAAAGTGTATTTCAGGGTCATCATAAATTCAAACAGACAAGCAGATCCCAACTAATCTATTTAAACTCATTACTTGGAATCATTAAGTACTTTAATATTAAAGAATTAAGTCCTATTTGCCATGCAAATAAAAATAAACAAGACATGGGTTTAGACTATCTTGTTTCTTTTTTTTTCTTGTCCTTCGAATTTTTAGAGATTTTATGTATATATATTCCTAGTCTAACTTAGTTATGTTGCTAAATCGTTTGAAGCATTTTCAAGTTAAAAAGAATTAAGAACTACTGAGTTTTACATAATTAAACCAAAGAGAAAGGGATATAGCAGTGCAGAAAATAAAAGATTTTACCAGATAATCTCAGAGAGATCAACCTCAACCTTTAAAAAAAACCTCAGCGAAAACATTCCCTAAAGAGCCTTGACATTTTTCTTTTTTTAGTTTTTCTGAAAAAAAGAGCCTTAGTAATGATTTGGGCAAGTGTTCAAATATGACCTTGATATTTCTTTCCTATTAAGTAAAAAAGAAAAACAAACCCCCCCCAAAAAAACCCCCCAAAAATGCATTAGCAATATATCTCTTTCTCAAAGCTGGAAACACAACATTGCTTTTATGTTTTTTTCATGTCTTTTAGAAGCCTACTTTCAAGTATGAACTTGGGAGAGCCCAAATGACGTTCAATTATTCATTAGTAAAGTCAGATGATTAAAATCTGCAACAGATTTTTTTCAAGCTTGTAGTTCTTTGAGTGTGGAGCAGAGGTGACATAGGGAATTTACATTCACAATAAAAAATTATTTAATGCTTCTCATTTGTCAAAACATAAGAGTGCATGCTTTTAGCTAGTCTGATACCTGTTTTGTTGTAACTACAGCCAACAGCATTCTGTATTGTAACTTTAGTGTGTGTGGTTTTGGATAGGACAGTATTGGGTAGGTGCCCATCTTTGACAGGGGTTATTAACTTCAAGATTTGATTTATGTATATTACTTGTAACAGCAGTCATAAAGATGTGGTGATTATAGAGCAGTGAAAATGTGCCTTCAGATTAATGTAGAACGTATTGCTATCTGCAAATGAAATGCACACTGAAGACTTTGGATCTGGGTGTGAATTGTGATCCACCAGTTCTCAGAGTCTGGGGAATGACTTATGGCATGGAATATTATGAAAATTGTTTTGGTAAAATATGGATTCTAGTAATAGGTCAAATTCCAAATCACCTCTGGTAGCTGTTAGCAGGGATGGTTGCTGTAGTCCTATTCATGTAATTGCATCTGATATATCTGAAAGGCAAAGAATTATTATTACCTCCATTTCTTACATAGGAAAGTTTAGGGAATGACAGGTTAGTGATTTTTCAAGGCATATGGTACAACCAATAGCGGGGAAAGAGATAATATCTGTTCACTTGATTTGCTGATTCTAACTGTTAAATCTTTTTCCTAGTCAGCCACACATTTGTCCATTTCACTAAGAAGCAGCACCCATCTTACACAGTCCTGTGGAAAAGTGGAATGTCCAGCAGTGTGATGTCTAAATCCTTCTGTAAGGTGCTTGTCACACTCAGCAGTTCAGAACTGTCTGGCTGCTTGCCCAATTGAACCCCAAATGGCCTCGGTTATGTAAAACAGTCTTTCTGTGTTTAGTGCCTTTCAGATCAGCAGTCTCCCATGTTCCCAAGATTTTGCTATGAGTTTGGTTCCTGGATTTCAGGCTACAAAACTCTTTCCACCAGTGGGAACAGACTGAAGTAGTTTTCCATTCCTAAAGTGAAGTTACAGTGCTTGAAGAACAGTATTTTTTTTCTACAGGAATTTTTAATTAAGTTTGCAGTAGAGTTTTTGTTCTGAGGGTAGGAAATGTGAAATCTTGGAAGATTTTTATTTTTGTGCATAGGAAGGAACTGGAGCATGTTAAAATGAAGGAGAATTATGCTAGGCTAGGCACTATGGTAGCCAAGTTGGATTCTGTCTGAAGAGTATTTTCCTGATCCATTGTCATTTATATGTCTTAGTTATCGCAGTCTGAAATAATTAAGATTGTCATTGGGTTATTTCCCCTTGAAAGCACTTTAGTTCAAATAAAAACTAATGCAAAGAAGAGACAGGGCCAGACAAATGAAGGGCCTATGATACCTCCCATCTGTTAGTTGTTCTAAGTTTTATCACTGTTTTGCTGTGTGATTTGGGACAAAAGTAAGTTTCCTGCTGAGTGCGTTGGCTTTTCCACCTCTAATACAGGATTAATAACTTAATCACTGGCCAACTTCTGGGTTGTAGATGCCTTTTCATTCCTTTGCTTAAGAGCACATTTGAAGAATCAGCAAATGTCGTTATAGACCACTTACTGTGACTGTATATGCCGCTTTGATGTATTTAAATCTCAGTCAGATATAGGTAAATATTCTTTTCCATAGATATGAAGCTGTTTAACATTGAGCCTTTATAAATGCAAACTCATTGGACACTCAATAGTAGGAGCTGAAAATAACATTCATTATATGTACTTTGTCAGCTTATCCAAGACAAGAACTGATATTGTGACTGTAGTCTTTGTAACTTTACATACTGCTCATAATTTTGGGGTTGTAGAAATAGATACTTAGAATAATTGAAGCTATGTGAGAGTTTGAAAGATTTAAGAGAACAGCTTGATTTTGTAGGTGGTTAAGATGTTAAGATGTCTCTCTAAACCTATTCATTTAAGTGACATTTTCTCAACTGTGTATTATAATTTTTAATTTTATAATAGATTTCAACTTTACTAATTTTAAATTTTTAATTAAATCATTTACCGAGTGTTCTTTATATATGTGATTGCTTTATTTTTACTTATAGGAAACATTAATAAAATTTTTACATTCACTTAACATTGAATTTTCAAATAAAAACTTAAGTTTTAGAGCAATTCAGTGTTTTCATAGCTGAGAAAAAAATCTCTTTTATGATGTTGAAACAGATTTTTGATAGCAGTGGCTGCAGAGTGGTATCCTCAAGATACAGTAATGTCTTATTTTTCCCTTTTCTCCTTGCAGAAAGTTAGTTTCTAATACGAAAGCCTAGGATACAATTCAGTAGCATTAAGAATCTGAATTTCTCATCACTGTTCTCCCTGTCACGATGTAAGATTTTTAGGTCCTTATTCCTTACCATATGGAATTCTTTTCCTTATTTTTTAATTGTGTTTCTAAATTATGGACAATTTAAAATGCATCTGTGCACTACAGGATTAGTTTGCCTCCAGCTGGCACTCCCATTTTTGGTTTGTTTTTATGATGCTGCTTAAGATAAAGCAAATGCCTTTATCAACAGCAATGTAGTTTCCTACACAGATACTTTTTTAGTTATGCTTTAAATTTTGATTTAATACTTTTTGTGCAAACAATTTTGAAGCAGTTGGAAAACAGAAATTAACTTGAGGCAGTATTTCTGAACTTAATCAAATGAGAGTGTGAAAACTCATTTGAACTCATGTGAGTATCAAGGATATAATGATGGCACTTACAGATACATATCTTTTTAGTGACATACAGTAGTCTATAAATTTAGTCTGATCCATGTACCTTGGGAAAAGACACTGAGAAGAAAACAATATGCCAGTAGGAATGTATCTGCAATTTCAAATGCTTAGGTTACCTTGCAGCCTCACTAATCCCTCTTTTGGTAACAGAGTACGTTTTTGTGTTACTCTAACATAATTGTTAAGACAAGCTTTTCTACTATTGACAGTACTATTCAAAACAAAATATGACAGAAAAGTGAGAAACTTTCTTGTTGCAAAAATACCACAGAAGGGTTTTAAATACTGCTCTGAATTCTAAATTTTAAACAACATGTTCTTAAATTATTCTAGATAGCAACTTTATCTTTTAGGGAGGTGCTACGCCCAATGTTTCGTTAAAAAAAAAAAAAAGGTCCAGAATTATGTAGAATCGTTTAGGTTGGAAGGACCTTTAGAATCATCGAGTCCAATTGTAAACCTAACACTGCCAAGTCCACCAGTAAACTGTGTCCTTAACATCACATCTACAAGTCTTTTAAGGATGGACACTTAGGGTCATGATTTAGTTGTGAATTTGGCAGTGGTGGGTTTACAGTTGGATTCAATGATCCTAAAGGTCTTTCCAACCTAAGAGATTCTATGCTTCTATGATCTACACATCTTTTGAACAGTTCCAATGAAGTGAAGAAATTTTCCTAATATCCAATCTAAACCTCCCTGGAACAACTTGAAGCCATGTTCTATTGCTTGTTACTTTTGAGAACAGAATGACTCCCACCTATCTACAACCTCCTTTCAGGGAGTTTTAGAGAGTGACACGGTTCACCCTGAGCCTCCTTTCCTCCATGCTGAACATACCCTGCTCCCTCAGCTGCTCTTCGTCAGACTTGTGCTCCAAACCCATCTCCATCTCTGTTTCCCTCCTCTGGACTCACTCCTGCACCTCAATGTCTTTCTGGTTATGAGGGACCCAAAACTAAACACAGGATTTGAGGTGTGACCTCACCAGTGCTGAGATCAAGGGACGGTCACTGCCCTGGTCTTGCTGTCCACACTACTGCCGACCAAAGGGTGCCCCTGGGCACATGTTCAGCTGCTGTTGACCAGCACCTCCAGGTCCTTTCCCCAGGCAGCTTTCCAGCCATTCTTCCCCCAGCCTGTAGTGCTGCAGGGGGTTGTGATTCAGCTGCAGGACTTAGCACTTGGCCTTGCTGAACTCCATCCAGCTGGCCTCAGGCCATCAATCCAGCCTGTTCAAATCCCTCTGCAGAGCCTTCCTGCCCTCCATCAGGTCAACACTCTCACCCAACTTAGTGTCACCTAGAAACTAAATGAGGGGGTCACGATCCCCTCACTGAGATCATCAATAAAGATATTAAACAGAGCTGTTCCTAATACTGAGCCCTGGGGAACACCACTTGTGACTGGCTGCCAGATGGATGTAAGTCCAATCACCAATACTCTCCGAGCATGGCCCTTGTCTCTCCCTTCTGAAGAGTTTATAGATGTCCATTGCTGCACTCCAGTTGTGCAAGTCATCCCATTACATTTCCATGATGGCAACTGTGCCACAATTTTCTTTCTGTGCAGTGGCTCCTCCTGTTTGTGGCCCATGCTGTGTTCACTGGTGTTGATACACTTCAGCTGGGCTATTGATCCAACCGCCTCTTTTTGGATGGGAAGCCACTTAGTTTTTAATATATCAATAACTCTTGTGTCTGCTGCCGCACAGATCGCCATTCCATATCTCCACTGAGAGGTCATATCAAAGGACCTCACTAACACATTCCCTCAGATACTGGCGTGCTGCCCCCAGGCTTATCTGTAGTGAGCCTCTTTTTATACCTTTCTCCCTTCCAATCTAGTTTAAAGCTCTTTCAATGAGCCCTGATTGACTCCTGTGCAAAGATCCTTTACCCTTTTGAGATAGGTGTGCCCTATCCATCTCCAGCAGGTCTGGCGTTATGTAGATGGACCCACAATCGAAAGCCCAGAAGTTCTGCCAGTGGCACCAGGCTCAGAGCCAGATTCTATCTGTTTTCTATCTCCTCATTCCCTGTGACTGGAAGGCTAGAGGAGAAAACTACCTGTGTTCCTTATCCCTTAACCAGTCCTACCAGGGCCCTAAAGGCTCCCTTGGTTGCCTTGGACTTCTCATTGTCTCAATTAGTGGAAAAAATGGGGAATAAAATTATTAGAAAACTTGCATAATGAGCTACATTAATGCCTCATTTAATAACGAGAACAATTAAAATTGAGATCTTTTTAGTGACATTGGAGGGAGGTGTTCTGCCTCATTTCCATCAGTAATGATACTGCAATTACTGATTGTGTTCATAGGCTATGACTTCTGTGGAAAGCATTGGCATAACACTTTGCAGTTGATATAGCTGCTTCTGTGGGTTGTTGCTTATATAGGAAAATTATTCTAACAGGCAAAACACCTAATCCGGTGTCCAGAGAGTACTGAAATTGTTGCCTCAGAGCACAAAAGCAAGACAAGCACTTCTGATAATTCTCATGATCCTTGTACCAGTCTGTTAAGTTTTGAAGCTCAGAGGTTTTTTCAGATAGAATATTTTGTGGGGTTTTAATATAGTTTTACTACAGTTCCAATGGACCTCTATATCACTGTAGTCCTGATCAACTTCATTTAAATCTGAGTATATTCCTGATATTCTTAGAGAAAACAGTCCACTTTCTCCCCTTCTGATCTTCACTAATTACTAATATAATTTTTAAAGATATTTCAAATATAAGTTTTGAATATATGTCTTAAAAATATTAGTGGTATCGCTTCTATTCTTTTCACACTCTTCTATGGTATTTGAACTTGTTTGTGGTTGGTGCTTCTGTCTGGTATTCTCTTGTGTTCTGTGTACTTGAAGTGGAGGTCAGACGTAGACTATGCTTACAGCAAAAGAATTACTTGTACACCAATCTACACCAATGGCTTTCTTTTCCATCCCCTAACAACTAAAATGCCTAACCACGGAAATTTATTTCAAGTTAGGAAGTGGGATTTCTGAAGGACTGCATCATGATTGATTCATCAGTATATGAATTCAAAGGTGAAATAGTGGTAGTGTTTGTCTACCTGCGCTGTGGAGGTGATGCAGAAGAGGTTGTCTGTCCACAGACACAGAAGTAACCCAGAATCAGACAGTGTCCTTTACTATACAAATTTCTGACAAGAGAACACAACAGGTAAAGTAATGCAATAAGTGCATAGGTCAGGTTGTCTCAAAGTCTTTTTTGAAATTCACTCTTGGAAGCATAGATGTTTATCACAGGCCTTTCAGCACAAAAACCACTGGATTGTTCTGCCAGTGTTGACTAATGCAATTCTGTTATATAGAGAGGAACCTAGATGTAGCAGGACTTTCCCCTACCACAGGAGGGCTTATCTGTTCTGCCTATCAGCTGGTGTGATAGCTCAGGGCATCTTCCCCCAACATGAATTTGCTAATGGGTGAAATGTCTCAATCAAGACAGCTTGTCCTGTAGTGGGTTATTCTGGTGCCATGGAAATGACATTCCCAGCTGGCAGTAAATATCTTGCCTTGAAAGCAAGGTTGTAGGAAGATAAGCTTGAATTTCTGACTGACAGACACTTCATTTTAAAAACCATAAAAGCCACACCAAACTTGCACATTCCCTGGAAATGGGTGGGGTCTGTTCCCCAAAGTCAGGACGCTGCTTAGTAGTTATTCTCTTGAGGGTTGAGTGAAGGGCTCTGTGTACGCCATCATCAATTCAGTGCGAGTTACATTGACTCCTAATCTATACTAGCTATAATATAGGTACGTTTATGTCGTGCAATGTTTGATGTAATCTACTAGTAGTTCTTTTGTTTTATCCTGTGTAGGAAGTAACTCTGTTTAAGGCCTTTTGTCTGTTAATCTCCTGTCTATTCAATAAATAACTAATTTTATAATATCACCTGATCTGCCACATTCTTGAGAATTTGTGAGCCAGAGCAATTTAGGTGCATGTCACCCGAGCAGAGCTGCTGCCAAAATCTGAGCCTAAGGCAGGGCTTGTCTAAAGCTCCCACTCGATCCACAGCATTACTGGCAGAGTCAGCAGGATACTCTTCTCTGACCCAAAGTCAAAGCCTTTGACAAATCGTAACATTATTGGCATAGTCAAAGGCAGGATGGCAAACGATTCAGAAAAACAGACCAAAGGCTTACTAGATTACCTACGGAGGCACAGTATTCATATAGAAACTGTTGACCTTTGGCCAGTAGATAACTGGTTTGAGTGCGGAATAATACAAGAGAAAATAAATGAAAAGCAGGGATTGCTGAAAGACAACACAGGAGAAAATACAATTTGTCATGCACTTACACTATGTTTAAAATCGGCTTCCCAATGGAGGCAACACATGATAAAAGAAAATAACAAATTGAAACAACAGCTAAAAGGATCCAAGGAAAAAACAAAAACCTTGACAGAAAAATTAGAATTAACATTATTAAAACCCCCCAAATCTTTAGATATTAAACAAATTCCAAAGTTAATAACATCACCTGAGGATGGGGATGGTGATGGTGATATTTGTAAAAGCTCTGATGACATTAGTGATGAAAATGTTGAATTGTATTTTCATGAAAGCACAGAACCCTCACCTCTGAAAGAGGAAGAAATTCCAGAATTTGAAATGAAAACCATAAGTAAGACTGAACTTTCCAAAGAAGTCCAAGTAGGTCAGAGGAGTAATAGGTTCACTCCATCCATAACATTATTGGCATAGTCATTGCAGGATACTGTTCTCTGACCCGAAGTGCCTTTGACAACACATAACACTAGAGTGCAGAAAACCACCAAATTCTGAAAATGCAGAATACCATATGTGTATACGTACTTGTAGATTATATGTATTTATCTTCTTGTGTGGTTGAACTTGGCAATGAGTCTTCATTTCAGCTGAAACTGTGTAACTGCAGAATCTGTTTATATGGATCTGCATGGTGAGAATATGTAATTTGGTCTTGTGTGCTTTTTTTCTAATTTTTTGCTTTGGTAAAAGTGAAAACTGCCATTCATTTTTAGCTACCATAGTTAGCAATTAAACAACTGCACAGCTTCAGTTAAAGGCTCAAATTGTCCCACATTCTTTTTTTCAATGAATCAAGAATTGTGACTTTTAAAAGAACATATAATTGATGACGTGTCCAATCATCCCAAGGGGTTGTTGAAATACATTTCTAGCTGCTTACTATACTAATGGGAAATACACAGTCATGAAAGAACATGATTTTTTGATAATAAATTAATTTCTCCAATCTGGTATGAGAAATTGAAGAATCAGTGTTAATATTTTTATCCTGAACTCATTGGTAGGTTGCAACTTAGAAGTTTAACATCATGCAGAGACCTGTGTGGGCTCTTGGAAGTAGATTGTTTTCTTAGAAAATATGCAAATACTGAAGACATTTCACCAGAACAATACTCTTAAAACTGTAAGTCATAAAATTGTTAGGAAAAACTGAAATGGTTCTTCTGCATTCAGTGTTTTCATGATGCTAGCAAATATTCATGGTCACCATATGGAATAAAATAAAAAAGTCATTCATTGATTTTCAGGTTAATTTCTTCAGTTACATCCTGCCTTTATTCCACTGATTATTTGGCTTTAGCTGTCTGATTTCTCCAAGCCATAAAATATCAATAGCTTATTAAAATGAACAGAAGTGTTAGCAGTGTTTCAGAACAGAAGTGATAACAAAGCAATTCAGTACCTTTCAAAATTATTTGGAGTAGGAGCAACTTCTATGAGAGCTGGAACAGAACACCAGTCCTTTGTTTTAGTGGTAGTGGTTATTTTATGATAGGTCAATAGTAGCATGCCTTGGAGCAAACACCTAGGAATGATGAAATGCAATACCACGAGAGATGAATACCATTTCTCATGGTATTTTCAAATATCTTCTAAAGAGCATCAAAGAGCTAAACTGACATGCCTCACTTTATCTTGCTTACAGAGTATATATTTGGTTCTATTATTTGTATTTCACACTGTATAGTTCTATTTCTTAATGAACATATGAAGTTGAAATGAGGCATTTCCAAAAAAGAGGACAGATATTCCATTTAATAAGTTCAGTTTATAAACTAATCTCTTATTCTGCTTGAAACTGTGAAGACATTCAATTTCCAGACATTCAATAAACTAAAACCAGATTATGAGAATTAAAAAAAAAGAAAAAAAAGGGGAAAAGCTGACTAGTAAGGGCCATGTTCTCTGAAGATGATGAGATATGAGATAAACAACTACGAATAAATTGATTTTATGCCCTACTATCTGGAAAAGCATATTTTCTCTCTAGTTAATGGAAAACTTCTTCTCAGTATCTATCTGAAGATTCACAAGCAAAATATCCTTGCCTAGCAAAATTGTGAATATTTGCCCACATGAAATGGTACTCTTTTTTTTTGAGATTTTAAATAACACAGAAGTTGATATCCTCCCACCCTGACTTCTTCGGTCTTTTTCTCACGTGCTCTATCTATTACATTCGATTTAGTTAAATGTAACTCCAGGTGCATGCATTGAATTTTGCTGATGTTAAGTGATCTCAGCATGGATCACAACTGGACTTCAGATATTTTCTGAAGAGGAACTTTTGGAGGCTAACAGAAGTCAGTACTCTAAAGGGGAACAGTGCTTTTCTTCACTTAGTAAATGAGAGAACTTATAATCCTACTTTGCCATTATATTGGCTATGTGACAAAAAGAAAGTAGCTATATGCAAATATATTTTTGGGTTATAAATTAAAATTCATGGCTGGTGCAATCTTGTTTTTTGGTGAGCAGCAGAAGACTAACTGCTTGGAAATATATGCTTTGGTTTGGGTTTTTTGGTGAGCCTCAAGGTAAGTCATATCTGGAAAGAATTATTTCCAGACTGTACATGAGAGAGGACAAATGTTAGTCCACTGGGAATTGAACAATCCCAGCTCTTTTTCGGCAGTAGACTTTTATAAGAACTCCCATGAGCACTCCCAGCTCACAGCCTTTGTAAAATCTGCAAGTTGTAGCAGCTCACAGTTGTAGTAATATGCATTTAAACCCTGATGGTATACACTAGCCAAACTCTCACTCAAGACCAGGATCCACCTGGATCCGATTGGCTTGAACCACCTCCACCTGGAGTGCCTCCGACAAACAGCTGTGGCTGCGGGGCGGGTACAAGCCCTATAAATCAGACCCTGGGAGAAGCCAAAGGTAGAGGTGGTTGTTCCTGGTTGCTGTGTGTTGCTGGAGCTCTGCTCTGAGAAATCATAATCCGAGACTCAGAAGACTGCGAGCTCCGGCACAAGTGGTGACCCCGACGTGATACCAACACACAGCGTGAGAACCGCCATGGCAAAATTCCAGTGGTCCAACATACCCGAAGAGGTGAGGACTGCTGCAGTGGGAGGGAGTTGCAAGACGACTCCCTTTGAGGCCCTGGTCAAAAACACCCAGAGGGGTCTTCCAAGGTCTATACCTGGGTGAGAACTGCCGCAGTGGGACTTCGGCGGTCCACACCCAAAGAGGTGGGAACTGCGACAGCAAGAGCACGGCGGGGGGAAGTCGCAAGATGGCTCCCTCGGAGCTCGGGAGGCCAAGAAAAGGCTCCCAGAAAAGGAGATCCTGACTATCACCAGAAGAGGTGAAGACCAGGGGCTGGAGTGAAAAGAGTCTGTCAACAAAGAACAGGCTATATAAAGCCCTCCAGCATATCCTCTCAAAATCTTTAAAAAAGAACTAAATAAAAAACACCTGAAGAGGTGAGCAACCGGGGACTGAAAAAAAACTAACTTAAAGGTCTTGAAAAGAAATGGAGTCAGAAAAAATATTAATTTGTTATTTATTAAGAAGAAAATTTAAAAATATATTAAATATAGTTTGGCTAGTGCAAAAGAAAAAGCAGGAATTGTTGAGCCCCAGTGGCGTGCACTAGCCAAGCACTCATTCAAGACCAGCATCCACCTGGACCCAATTGGCTTGAGCCACCTCCACCTGGAGTGCCTCCAACAAACAGCTGTGGCTGCAGGGTGGGCACAAGCCCTATAAATCAGACCCTGGGAGGAGCCAAAGGGAGAGGTGGTTGTTCCTGGTTGCCGTGTGCTGCGTGTTGCTGGAGCTCTGCTCTGAGAAATCATAATCTGAGACTCGGAAGACTGCGAGCTCTGGCACACACAGTATAAATATATTTGTCATGTTGCATATTTCTGTACAAAAAGCTATTGGGTATTCCAGTTCAAAACACCCTCTGCAATCTCCAGCTGAAAATGCAGACGCTAAAGTATCAGACGAGTAAGACTGTAAATTGTTCTAAAGAGGTGTTTCTACTTTTTTCCTGCTAAAGGCATTCACACCAGTTACTGTGTGACGTGATAAACCTGTAATGCAGTGCTGAATTTCATTTGCTCACTTGCCTATTCGAGAGAAGAATTCACTATAATATTTCAGGGGTGATAGCCTTGTCCTATGGTAATCTAGCTTTTCTTTCTTTCATAGAGTAAAACTATTACTGATGATGTTAAGCATGAAAGTGAAGCTTTAAAAGAAATTCTGAGATTTTAAAACCCATGATAAATTCTTAATAGTAGGAGGAAAGGATTTTTTCTGCATGTGTACGTTCTGATGCCATTTGAAGTAAATTTCCACTGCATTTTCATATTTGGGTGAATCAAGGAGAAAATGATAATCCCAAAGATGACAGCTAAGTTAGTAGCTGTAGATTAGAACTGGGATTAGAGAACAATAGTGTCAAAAAGGAGTACTTCTCCCTGAGAAATAGTAAGAGCAATTCTAGAGACAGCAGGCAGAAAAAAGCATAAAGCCAGTTCATCAACATAATAAATTGCTTGGAATTGCTAATTTTTTTTCAAATTAAAAAGAATCTCTTCTCTGTTAAACACTGGCTAGGTGAAATGGTAGTTTTTCACAGCAAGCATTAAGTTATTTGCTATTGTTACAGTGAGCCTTCATCAGTGGAAGTAGATATTGATGACTGTTACACCAACAGATGTTTATTACTCTTAAGAAATGAGATAAACTATAACTTCTTATTTGGGCAAAAACTTTCATAATGGACTTCTGCTTTGATGGTCTTAATGGAGAAGAAAAATCCATTTGTGGTAGTTAAGAGGGAACAGCTACTGTTCTTCTCCTTACGCTAAGGAGAAGTAGTAGGACTCATTCCCTTGTATTAGCTTGCAAGTTAAATATCTTAACCTTATGTCCTGGTATCTCTCATGCTATTCCAGGCACTCCAGTGACATTGCAGTGTCACTGAAGTAAGAAAGGATCCTGAATTATGTTTTCCACTTTAAATCTCTTATCTCTCGGATGTGAAACAAGATTTTACATTAAAATACCAAGATTTCTTTTAAAAAATCTGAACATTTGAAAGAGAGGTTATTATGCACATTACATTCACATTGTTTTCCTGCAGCTATATAGGTGGGGTTTTATGAGCTTTAGTCCTTTACACTTTTTACTTTTCCCTGAAAATGCTTTAGCATAAAGAAAAACTCTCAAGAAAGTGTAAAGCAATCTTATTTTTGTATTTGCCTTCTTGGTGCATCATCTTGTTTTTCCTACATATCCTACAAGAGATATTATTTTCTATTTTTGTTTCACAGGAAAATGGCTATAAGCATTTTGGCAAAGGCTGTTGGGTAAAGACTACAGTGCTAGCACAGCGCATGCCAGATGTGTAGCATATGAGTGATTAAACACATTAATAAACTCCTCACACCCAAACACTGTGTCTGGGGATTTGTGAAAATCAACAGTTAGTGTTTTCCCACACTTAATGTGGTGTGTTACTAAAGCTTCTCAGGATTCTCTTACTAAAAAATGAAGGTCACCATCCCTGTTTGCATAAGCAGGGAATTATACTAAACTCAGGTAAATCGATAAGAAGTTAAAATGAATGGGGTCCAGGAAGAATTTTCTGGTAATCTACATTTGTTATCAAAGTCCCACAGTATCCTCAGATCTGGAGTCATCAATACAAAAGCACTCCACCCAAACATGCTACACCATAGACATAGCCATAAACTTCAATACTATTAGGGTTTAATGATAATATCTGAAATTCTGCTCTATATTATATCTGTAGGTAAAGAGTGACCTGACCGGTGTTATAATATCGTGGGGTTTTTTTTTTTTTGTGACATGCTTATGAGAATGTTATTTACCTTCCTAAAGTTTATGTGAGCAGATTTAGGGTGGCTATATCTATTTTTTTTGCTGCATTCTAGCTATTAAAAAGAGGAAAGATATTGGCCATAAAACTTGCCTAAAAGAGTTTTCTTGCACTGTAATGCCTGGTGTAAATTTCCTTGCAGCAAGAGCAGTACAACAAAATTCTGTTGCATTCCCTGCCTTAGCTTCAGAGTATTTCGTCACCAATTTAGGAAATCATTGGCCTTGGTATCACCTAGAATGACTGTCATCTTTCCTCTGTGGAACTGCGTTGACAGGAATAATGATGCACAGTAAGTGGGAAATTCTTTAATGAAATATTTTTTGGTTGAGGGTTATAGCTAGAAAACTCCACTTCAGTGAAGCAATCATATCTGTCCTTGGATGTCCTCAACATACACTACCTAGTTTCAGTAGAGAGAGCAGAAGAATTACATTTAGAAAATTTCCACCTTTGTCTCCTCCCTGGCAGGCAATGAACTGAAATGTAATTAACCCTTTCATTGTATTAGAGTTGCAACACAGAATATTCACATAGAGGACACTTCTGTGAGCCCTCTTGTATATGATAAAATTTAGAAAGGGAACAGAAGCAGTTGCACATACTCTCAGTTATTTTTATGTCTACGTTCCTACATTCCTTGCAAATTGGAAGCTCAAAAAACATTAAAATTCTAACATTTATGCTTCATTTTCAATATAATACTTTCATATTTCATCTTCACTGCAGCAGTCTGCAAAAAAGAATTCTTAGAGATAACTGAAGGCTCTATTCTCCCTGTTGAGCGTGAATCTGGTTTAACTTTTTCAAAACAGCCCTGTCTTGGTGCACCATTTTGTACCATATTTTACTTCCTCTAATAAGCTGTTTGGCGTTTGTATTTTGATTTGGAGCTCTGCTATATCAGTCACCATGCACTTTATATCTATTTATTGATCTATTGAAAACCTCAAAGCTGTTCTGTTTATGATCTGTAGACCAGATTTACTAATGTCAGGAGTATTTGAATCAAGTCTTGTGAATTCAGCAATCAATATTTCTAAGTATTTCTACATCTACTAATGCATTCCATATAAGAAAATTTTCTAGTTTTTTCTGCTCTTAATACTTAGAAATCATATTTCTATTTGTTGAACGTTAGGGTTTGTTCTTTTTATTTCCTTTCTCTTGCAGATTTTTTCTCCCATTTGTTGCCTAAGAGACTGGAACGATGGATACTTAAAAGAGACAAAGGATGTGGCCAAGATGGGGGAAAGGGTGCAGCTGGCTGCAGCCTCTTAGCTGGGAGGGTTTCTCTTGGTAAGTGCAGAGATACTGCGAGATTTCAGCTGGGGAGTCAGGGGCTGGGCTCAGCTCCTCAATCTCTCTCACTCTCGGGACCAGAGGGTAACAGTCAGGTTGCTGCTACCACGGGGAGAATTCGCTGCCACCGCAGAGTCCAGCCCAGCACTGCTTCTTCCTTACTGTGAGTGAGCGTTTGCTTGTAAGAGCGACTGTTGAACTGGGACCTTTTCAACACCGGACATCTCTGGAAAGGACCCTCACCACCTACTGGGGGCCCCCGATCCCTGACCCCCCTCAGAGGGAGTGTCTCTGGGCTGCTGCTGCCCAAGCCTGCTGCTTTCTGCCGCTCTTTAGGGCTTTTTTCCTTTTGCTACACTATAACCCAACATCCCGTGCCCACCCGGACACCCTGCGGCTCCTGGCACAGCTCCAGAGGATTTTTTGCTACACTTTGTTTGCTACCCCCAGTATGCCCACCTCTGCCGTTCCAGCCACTGCTCCGAGGTTCCTGCTACAGCCCATTTTGCTATCCAGAGGGGGCACCGGGATCCGCTGCCCCTGGGGGGTTCATAAGAGAAGGCCGTTCTCCATCCCTTCCGCCGGCTGTGCCCACCATCCTCCATGCAGAGAGAGACGGGCGGACCTGCGCCACAGCGCCCCCTGCAGGCGCGGGGGAATCACCGCACCCGCCCTGCCCCGCGCGGAGCCAACAGCGCCCCCGCCGGCTGTGACCGTACCTGCACCGAAGGGGAAGGTGCCTGACAGCCGAGAGAGGGCTGCTGCTGCGTTTGTGGTTCTGTTCGTTGTTGCTGCCACTGTTGTTGTGTGTTTGCCTTGTTACACACATGCATACTAGTAAGAACTGTTATTCCTTTTCCCATATCAGAGCTTCCCTGAAAAGCTCTTAATTTCAAAATTATAATAATTTGGAGGGAAAGGGTTCATATTTTCCATTCCAAGGGAGAATTCTGCCTTCCTTGGCAAACACCTGTCTTTCAAACCAAGACACTACTGCTAATCACATTTGCATATCCCTGCAATACAAAATCTGTACATTTTCTGAATTGAATTTTGAAAGAATTTGTTATCTGAATCTAGACGCAATTTAAATTTTAATATTAAGGGTAAAAAATATTTTGCTTTGTACACTGGAAAACGCGAGCTTTGCAGCACAGCTTACTGC
Source organism: Parotia lawesii (assembly GCA_003713295.1). Classification (NCBI taxonomy): domain Eukaryota; kingdom Metazoa; phylum Chordata; class Aves; order Passeriformes; family Paradisaeidae; genus Parotia; species Parotia lawesii. Next base: position 86,405 of record RAHM01000590.1, on the reverse strand, counting down.
TATTCAGTAAGAGCTATTCAATGACTGACTTCCTAATAAGTGACATAGAAGATCTTAGATAAAAATTACTACACATTATCAGTGATAATTTAAAAAATAGATGTGCTTTCAGTAGTGTTCCAAGTACTAATTTTAATAAAGTAAAAAAGTAATGGTGATTATAATTTTCTGGAAAGTTAAAACCCCCACCATCTCTCATAGTATCAATTAGTCAAGTATTCCAGGCAGTAGGCTTATTATTTTGAATATTGCAATTGCAATAAAATTTTGAAAAAAAAAAGTTGCAATGGAATTTTTCTACCAAATGTCTTTTGACTCTCAAGAGTAATGAAGTATCTATACATAAAACTTACCATTTCCATTAAAATTCACTGTCTCAAGCTGGCAAAATGTATTGAACATAAGCAGAATTAAAATGTGGGCCTGGTCTTTTATGTGGGGGTTATAGAAACATTCAGGTATATTTTTTTAAAGCTAACAGTTTTATGAATGTCATCTCAGAATTTCAAGTTCTTGAAGTTGTTAAACTGTATGCATTGGGATATCACACCCTATAATGTCTATCAAAAAGAACAATGAATAATTCCTTATAGTTTTCTTCATTACTACAGCATTACTTGGGACATTTTTAATTTTCATTCGCTGTACATGATTTCTATCAATATTACAGAATAATAAGATAAAACAACATTAGATAGAAGATCCTTCCCCTCTACTCAGAAATTCTGATGCCACACCTGGAGTGTTGGGTCCAGTTCTGTGCTCCTCAGTACACAAGATATGTGAACATTCTGGAGAGAGTTCAACAGAGTGCCACAAGGATTATTAGAATACTGGAGCATGTCACATATAGGAAAGGCTGAAAAATGGAAATAGCCTGGAAAAGAGAAGGCTCAAGGGGATCTTATTAATGTATATAAATGCCTGGAGGGAGGGTGTAAAGAAAAGGGAGCCAGGCTCTTTCCAGTGATGCCCACTGACAGGACGAGGGACAGTGGGTTCTGTCCTGGTTTCAGCTAGAATTTTCCTCCTAGTAGTTAGTACAGTGATGTGGTTTGAATTTAATATGAGAATCATGTTGATAACACACTGATATTTTAGTTCCTGCTACGTAACACCTACCCTAAACCAAGGACTTTTCAGTTTCCCATGCAGCCAGTGAGGTTCTGCACAAAAGGCCAAAAGGAAACATGTCCAGAACAGCTGACCTGAACAGACCAAAATGATACTCCACACCACAGCATCCAGTATATAAACTGGGGATAGCTGCCTCAGAGGGGCCAGGCACTCCTCAGAGACTGCCTGAGCATCAGTCAGAGACTGGTGGGCAGCTGTACTGTGCATCATTTTTCTTGGGGTTTATTCCTCTCTCTATTCTCTTTTACATCACCATTACTGCTATTGTTATCATTGCAATAATGACAATTTACTTTAGTTCAATTATTAAATTGTTCTCATCTCAACACATCAGTGTTACTCTTTTTTTCTGATTCTCCTCCCCACCCCACTGGGTGTAGAATTGAGTGAGCAGCTACTTGGTACTTAATTGCCAGCTGGTGTTAAACCATGGCAGGCACAAACTGGAACACAGCAGGTTCCATCTGAACTTCAGGAAACACTGTGAGAAAACACTAAACATCCCATAGGTCCCTTCCCACCCCACCTATTCTGTGATTTTGTGAGATGCTACTTTTTTTAGAATTTATGTAAATTCTAATGGAATTTTGACATGGTATGTCTTTGTGGCTCTGTAGAAAAGGAGACAGCGACTGTTCAATCTTTTAATTTTCTGACCAATTTTTCTGTTACTCTTTGAAAATTTTCTTTTAGCTAAGATTCTTGAGAGTAACTCACGTTTCCATATGATTATGTTAGGGTCTGGATTTTGTTTTGTTATTTATTTCCCCCCAGCTTCTAAGATGAGAAGTCTTTACTGTCTGCTTGTATTATCTGCACAAACATGCACAGGAGCAGATGAACAAGAATAATGGAAATCTTAGCTGTACAAAAATTCAGTAAATGACATTTAGAACTGATAATTCCATATTGAAATTCTAAAAAAATTTAAGAAATTAAAATTTCCTTTTTCCATCAAGTATTAAGAATTTAATTGCCTTTTGATCTTAAAAGTATTTTAACGTCACAGTATAAATTGAAATATGTATTTTTAGGACAGAACTGAAGGTATGTTTGCTCTTCTTGCACTTGAGTTCTAACCTGATTTTTAACATCATATCTGTCAAACCTGGGGACAGTCAAAGGTGTCTTTGTGGCTTGATTTATATTTATCTTCATTCCCAGATGAAAACTGAGAATTCAGACAGAAAAATTGTGTCTGAACTGTAGGAAAGTGTTGGTGCTGGCATTATAAAAAGGGCATGGTTTGGAAAGGAGAATCATCTAATCTAAAGCCTAGTTAATACACCTTAATTATTATAGTACTTGAATTGTACCGTTTCAAGTAAGTAAACTTAAAAGAGTAAGTGAACCATTTTAATCAATGACACAATTCCTATGTTCAAAGGCCAGAGCATGTTGTTTGAAGGTAAATTAAAGTAATTGTAGAAACATAAAAATATGTTCAGAAACCTATTTTCACTTCTCATGACTGTAGTCCTTCAAGGCCCATGTTTTTCATGTGATCTTTCCTATGCAAAACATTTCTGCTTCAGTGCAATGGGGTGCAATTTCAGTTAAAGATTTGCCTGTGTGTTTGTTTTCCTTCCCAAACAGATGCAGCATGAAGCTGCTTTAACTAATACCATTCAGCTGCAGAGAAGCAGATGACATTTTACATAAGGCCACAGTAATAACTTGGCTAGGAGAGTGAATCAGTTAATTTTGGAGAGAAAACTGTGTTGTCTGGGCAGAGTTGTGTTGTATGAGGGGGAATTCTATTGGTTTTGAGAGGCAAGGTTTTGGTAGTAAGGAAACTACAGGGGTGTCTTCTGTGAAAAGATACCAGAAGCTTCTCCTGTGTCTCTTGGAGCCAGTGGCAGCCAGCTCCAATAGGGACCTGACACTAGCCAAGGCTGAGCCCACCAACGGCAGTGGCAGCAAAACAACAAATTTAAGGAGGAAATATTGCTGTGAAACAGAAGATGTGAGAGGAGGAGTGGGAATATGAGAGAGAAACAACCCTGCAGACACCAATGGCAGCAGAGAAGGAGAGGGAGAAGGTGTTCCAGGTGCAGAAGTTGAGATTCCACTACAGACTGTGGTGAAGACCATGGTGAGGCAGCTCTGCCCCTGTAGCCCACGGACGAACTCTCAGTGGAGCAGCTCACAGTGCAGCCCCTGGAGGATGTCAGAAGGCGGCTGAGAGCTTGTAGGCAGCCCGTGCTGGAACAATTCATGATGAATTTAGTCTGTGGGAGGGACCCCACACTGGAGCAGGGGAAGAGTATGAGGAAACAGGACTGGCACAGAAAACATGAGATGCACTGACTGGCTGCAGTCCCCATTTCCATGCCCCTGCACAGCTGATGGGAGGAGGTAGAGAAAACCGGTATTAAACTTAAGCCTGGGAAGAAGAGAGAGGTGGGAGGAAGATGTTTTTAAGATTTGGTTTTATTTTCTCACTACTCTGATTCAATTTGTAATAAATTAAACTAATTTCCCAAAGCTGAGTCTGTTTTGTCCATGACAGGTGTCTCCCTGTCCTTATCCTGACCCATAAGCCTTTCATTACGTGTCTTCCCCCTATGTCCAGTTGAGGAGGAGAGTGATAGAGCAACTTGATTGGCATCTGGTGTTTGTATGGGGTCAACTCACTACAAGAATAAATAACCTACTCCTTCTAAATCAAAGAAATACATGTAAAATTGTGCTTCCCTCTGTTCCATCACAATTTTTGTGAATTCAAATTGTAATGTTTTTTATGAGTTCCGTGTATAGCTAGAGAAAAACCTCAATCAAATAGAAAAGAATAAATATCTGAAGTACTAATCTAGGACAGTGACATGTTGTAGGGAAATGCAATCTTTTGCTTGAAAAATGTATTGTTTCATTATGCTTTAGAACAACCTGTAAGCTTATTGAGCTGAGTGAGTAGTTTGCTTTACTTGTACTTAGCAGAAATACTGATGTGATACTGGTGATATGAATTAAGCTACTTTTGACAGAATAAATAATAAGCCTGAGTACTAGTTGGTGTGCACCTATCTAGTCTGACTTATGTGACATACCAAATGCTAAAGCATTTATGAGAAAGAAGAGCCAGTGAATGGTAATTTTGCTTCAACATCAAGAGCTAAAATTTTGGTCTGTATCTGTGCATATTTGAGAATGTAGTCAGGATTGTGCAACTTAAACAACAGACCTGTTGTTTAAATTTCCCCTGTTGTGAATTGGCAAATAGTTGCTGAAATAGAAAATCAGAAAAATTGAAAAGCAGAACAATATGGTTGTTGACATTCTGCTGCATGTTGACTTGCAAGCGTAAACCATTGAACTTAGAGAGGAGAAAAAAGAAAGGGAGGAGAAAAAAGAAATGAACTCAACAAATTTCTCTCCCATTCACAGAGGAAAACCACTAATTTTTAAAATTATTATTCATTTAATAGTGTTTTCTTGTTTTGTTTACATGTGGAAACTGACAGCTGGTCAGAAAGCTTCACAGACATCAATTTGAGCACAATTACTCTTTACCCTTGAGAATTCAGCTTGCACCTGTGAGAACTTCAACAGAAGCAAGAAACCAAAACAAGAGAAGAAAACATGCAGCTGTCCAAGGGATGTTGGTTTTAGCTTAGATTTCTTTTCTTTTGCGTGGTGGTTGCAACCTACCAATAAGTTTTAAGAGATGTTAATGTAGAAGCCTATGAGGACACAGCACGAGTGCCAAGAGACTATATAAATGGAAACTTTGTAGAATAAAATGTCTTTTCTGTCCTTCTGCCTTCTGACCAAGTTGGTGTGCATTATTCGTGAGTGTCGTGTCCATCTCAACTGCAACATTTACACTTCCTTTTGCAGGCATTTTTCACTTAAGCGCCAAACATGGGAAGAGAGAGGGAGAGATAAAAATGATGCCATGATGCACATGGGGAGAATTTGACATCATCTAACCTGCATGCCATAATATTTTTGTAAGCAGTTGATTTGTCCATTATGTGCAGATGTTGGAAAGCTCATATTTAGTGAAATTCTTTTATACTGGGGTGTTGGGGTGCGCTATGTGCTGGAAGAGAGATAGGCCCTGAGGGCTGGAGAGAGAGCCTCTTTCCTGGACCCAGAGGTGACCCTGGGAGTGCATCCAGGTCACCAGGGATGAGCTGAGAGAGGATTGTGGGTTTGTGGACCGTTTGAAAGATGCCTTAGACAAGCAGATCGCACATCAGGAAGCTCAGGAGTTCCTATTGTTAAAATTGGCAGTCGAAAATGCAAACGCAGATTGCCAGCAAGTGCTGCACCCCTTGGAAAATCCCACCCTTGTAAAGATGATACAAGCCTGTAATCGGATAGGTACAATAGAACACAAGTACGAAGCAATGGGTGCTGCATTCGCAGTGCTGCGCCCCACCCTGTTTGCTACAGATGCGGGGGTGCGGGCCACTTTAGAAAGGAATGCAAGGCAGGGGCGGTGCCTGCAGGGGCGGCGCCGCCAGCTTTTCCCAAGATGTGCCCTCGGGGCCATAGGGGTCGGCATTTTGCAAATCAATGTCGTTCACAGTGCGACAGAAACGGGAACCCCCTGCAGGGAAAAGCCTCGCGGAGTGTGAAGCGGAGGCGCGCCGGGACAAAAGTATCCCCGCCCGCTGCGGCAGCTTTCCCTGCCTCTGTGCCAGCCCTCCCGGCAGCACGGGGAGTGATGTGGCCACCTCAGGCTCCGACAGCTGCAGCGCTGTGTCGGGCACGCACACAGCAGCCCTCGGCGGCACCGAGTCACGCCTGCGTGGCACYGCCCCTAGCAACGCAGGAGTTGACTTGGCAACCGCCCACACAGTAACTCTAGTGGATAGCGCGGTCCACCCCCTCTCTACTGGGGTTTATGGCCCACTTGGGGAAGGGAGGAGTGCACTGCTGCTAGGTTGCCCTTCTGCCTCCCTGGCTGGACTGTTTGTGCTTCCTGGAGTTATTGATGCAGATTATGCCGGAGAAATACAAATCATGGCACGGACGCCCACTCCCTCATGCACGATTCCACAGGGAACCCGAATAGCATGACTGATCTTTTTTGTTGAGGCTCGAATGCCACCAGCAAGTACTGTACATGGCACTGCTGGTTCTGAATCCCCGAGCCTGCCTCAGATTTGTTGGGCTCAGCAGACAGCCTTAACCAGGCTGACCTGCCGATGCCAGCTGATATGGCATGGCCAGTGCATTACTCTGACAGGTCTGACTGACACAGGTGCGGATGTCACCGTCATTTCTCACTCACAGTGGCCGCCAACCTGGCCTTTGCTGGCAACTCCTCAAGCCCTTGCAGGCATAGGAGGGAGTAGCACTAACTACCAAAGCCAAGATTTGATCCAGGTCCTTGGCCCAGCTGGTCATGCTGCCATGATTAAACCTTTCGTGTTGCATACACTTCTGGTTTTGTGGGGGCATGATCTACTGGCTCAGCTAGGGACTCGCATTGGGTCGGATTTATGGTATGGGCCACTGCAACGCAGCCCACCCTGAAATTGTCATGGAAATCTCATAATCCAATTTGGGTGGCCCAGTGGCCCTTGTCCTCTGAGAAGCTGCATCATCTATAGGAATTGGTAGAGGAACAGTTGGCTGCTGGCCATATCCTACCCTCTGCTAGCCCCTGGAATTCACCTGTATTTGTCATCCAAAAGAAAAGAGGTAAGTGGTGTTTGCTGCATGACTTGAGAATTAATGCTATAATGGAGGATAGGGATGCCCTGCAGCCTGGGCTCCCATCCCCTACCATGCTTCCTCACAGTTGGCCTTTGACTGTTATCGATTTGAAAGATTGTTTTTTCTCTATTCCATTGCATCCTGACAACGCTTCAAAATTTTCTTTCTCTGTGCCTAGCCTTAATGTTCAGGAGCCTCTACGACAGTTCATTGGACCGTCCTGCCGCAAGGTTGTAAAAACAGCCCAGCCATCTGCCAGTGGTTTGTGGCACGAGTACTGAGCTCTGTGCGTAGACAGGTGCCTGATGCTCTCATTTATCATTACATGGATGATATCCTTGTGACCACACTTTGAGGTTATACAGAAAGCCTTAGCCCTTACCACAGAAGCTGTAACAGCTGCTGGTTTGTAGGTGGCACCAGAAAGATACAGAGAAACCCTCTGTGGCAATATTTAGGCTGGTGAATTACAAAGCAATCCATTCGGCCTCAACGTGTGAAGCTTCTGACTTCCTATCTATGACAAGTGGCTGATAACGCCATAAGCAAAACTATGCTAATAAAAACAAAAGAGGCAATTGTTGGGGTGCACAATGCACTTTATGCTGGAAAAGAGATAGGCCCTGAGGGCCGGAGAGAGAGCCTCTTTCTTGGACCTGGAGGTGAGACCCTGGGAGTGCATCCAGGTCACCGGGCATGGGCTGAGAGAGGATTGTGGGTTTGTGGACAGTGCTGGACCTATGGGAAGTGATAATTGTAGTTTGTGGCCTTATAGGGTATTGTTTACTTGTTACCATAATAGGTAATATCTGTGCAATACTCCAGGTGATTGGGGGACACTTTGGTGAACATCTTTCCTGTTTATATGATGTAATATCCTGTTAGGTGCTGGTATTTAGGGAATTCTGAGTGCGCAATAAAGGCTTTGCATTTTTCCATCTTGTGTGCAAAGTCCATGCTCTTGTGTGATTACTGCAGTGGGGTTCCACCTTGGTGAGTGTAACAATGTCTATTTCTAATTTCTACATACACATCATATTTTCTACACTGATTATGACCTACAGAAGCAGGTACTGCCATCATTTTGGGACAGGTGAAGTCCTCATTCCTGTCATGAGGAGTGAACACTTCAGGTGATAATTCAAGTTTGACATTGCTGTTTCCTAATGCAATTGGTAAACACGAACACTTTGTTAGTCATAGAAACTATGAAGGTGGCTTACAGTCTGGCTTCAAGTGTTCCTGATGCTCAAGGCTTAAGGAATCCATGGACTCCTACTATAGAGCAGCAGAAATATTTTGTTTTTCTCACTGCCACTACTTGAGATTATCATGAAATAATTCAGGGGAGTACAGAAAAAGAAATTCAGCCTTCCAGTTGCCTTAGGATTCAGCACTGGAAATTGCCTGTGTTCTGCTTGTAGCTGTGGTGATTTTGAGACACTAACTATGCTTTTCTGGCTGTATGTCAAGAAGGCTATAATCTCAGAAGAGCCCTTGTAGAAATTTCTGTGTGCATGTGGATGTTTTGGTTTATCTTCCAGAAGTTCCACTGCCAGAGGCCTAGAGATGAAATAAAAAGTAGGTCTAAACATTTATGTAAAAGTTCTGTCAGTCTAAAAAGGTTTGATGTGAATTACAGCATTTTTTAACACGCCAATAAATTCTCTTCCCCCACGATTTTAACCAATGTGGAACAAATTGCACACGTATTTAGTCAGGAGTCACTTAGTGACTTGATGCCAGTAAAACAACTTTGTTTGCTTGAAGTGATTGTGGGGATGAAGATTAATTAATTGGTTCTTTCCTGAGGAGCAGATTAAAGAGTAAAAACTAATCATTAATGAAATAGAAAGGAGTACCTAAAATCAAGATGTTTACCACCTGTACTAGTTTGAAAACAAACCAGTAGGAGGCACCAAGTCAGAATAACAATTTAATGGGGAGATTTTAAAAAAAGGCAGAAAACACTGGTTTAAACTGACAGTCAGGATACAACCTGACACCCCGTTAGTCAGGGTGGCAGTAGCAGTCCGATAAAATGGTGGCTGCAGTCCTCCTGAAGTGGTGGATATGGTTCTGTTGAAGTAGTGATCTGCTCTTCCTCAGGAAGTCCAGTGATGGCTATATAGCTCCTGTCCTCTGGGAATCCAGTGGACTTTCCACTGGTGTCTGTGGTGTTCAGAATCTCAGATTATATCCAGGATGGAATGCTTGGTTCCTCCCTCTGGGTGGAGCATCTCACAATAGGATGATGAGTCATGAGGCAAGGCGATGATGGGCTCATTAACAGAAGACAGTCTGGAGGGAGTTATAATCTATGAGTCATGCGGCAGGGCATTGATGGGCCGTTAATCAGAAGATAGCCCGGAGGAAGGAGGCAAGGAAACACTGCCCCCAGCTGGTTTCAACAGCTCATGAAAATGGTAATAAAAAAACCTGCAACCCAGGACACCACCAATTGTTACTGAATAAATAAAAAGAGAATATTTATAGGTACTTTTATTACGATATAGTTGTGGAAAAAATCATCTGTACCAATCATGTATTGATTAATCTTATGACAGTGACAGTGAGGGAAAGAGAAATTAAGGTTACATGGTAAACACTGGAGAAAAGACGGTATGAAATATTTGTCCCTTGTAGCAGCATTTTCCCAATGTTTCTTTAAAATGAAGGCGATGCCAGCAGGCCAAGGGAGGTGAATTTTCCCCACCACTTTGCCCTTGTGAGATCTCATCTGGAGTACTGCATCCAGTTCTGGGGTTCTCAATACAAGAAAGACCTGGACTTGTTAGAGTGTGTCTAGAAGAGGCCGTGAACATGATCAGAGGGCTGAAGCAGTTCTCTTGTGAAGACAGACCAAGAAATTTGAGGTTGTTCAGCCACTCAGTAGTGGAAAATATAAAATTTTGTTTCTGCATAATTTTGTCAAAGTATATTTCAAAACATGAAGGCCAATGAAAGTAAATGCAAAATGGTTCACAAACCTTGAAGATACATGAATAACGCAGTTAAAAGCAATGAGTATTTCTTACAGCTTCAGGGTTTTTTCCAAGCTACCCCAACTCCTTTTAGACATTGACCACTAGCACAAGAAAATTGAAGTCACTGAACAGAATCACAGAATAATCTGAGTTGGAAGGGATCCAGAAGTATCACAGTGTCTAATGCCTTAAAAATCTAGAAAGAAAACAACATATTTTCAAGACAATATTAATATAGGAAGTAATATAAAAACTATAATTGAGGCCTCCAGGGGCAAATATGGAAAAATACCCATGTGACACCAGGCACAGTACAGTTTTGTAAGTTTAGAAAATTAGCATAATTGACAATCCCCAATTAGAAACAGAGTTAATGAGGTAATTCCCCCTCTTGGTTCAACCTCTTCTGGAGGCCCCCCCTTCTTGCTATTAGCTCTACTTTATTTATGAGAAAGTGTCTTGGGAGAGTGGTTCATCCTTGGTTCCCAGAAGAAGCAAAATTAGGATAGGGTCTTTGGAATGTGTTTTGTCTAACAGGAGAAATACTGGAGTTAGCTCAGAACTATATAACTACACAATTCTAGTCTACAGAGCTATGAATATATATGAAGAATATATAAAAGCAAAAATAATTCTGGCATCTAAGTCTAACTCTTGAGTGAATTGCCCATACAGTGATCATACCCACAGCCCTGGTGGTCTTAATACCATTCTCTAACCAACTGAAGCGATCTCAACACTTCCCCCATAAGAAGACTATATTGCTGTTACAATTCCTCATTAGGGCTTTCAAATGAGGGGACTAGAAATTTCAGGCTCTTGAGCACAAATTTTCATCTTCTTTCTGTTATGACAATTGTGCATTGATCTCAATGTTACTCTGTAGGCTTTTAGAGTTCTTTCAATTTCCCAATAAATTTGGGTGAGAAGTAGCATCTGTCAGACAGTTCCTTTGCACATATCCCATCCGTCTAGTGTATGCCTCAGAACTCTTCTGTGTCTCAAGCATCTTCCTACTGTCCATTTTGATGCCTCTGTTTTATTATCATTTTCATTTCAGATCCAGTGTGTCAAAAGGATTTTTTAACAGATTTTCATTTCTTTCAGGTGAATTATTTCTGATCCTGACCTCAGCATGTATATATATACTTTTCTTTCCTAGTTTACTGTAATATCACATCTGTATTTCCTGTTCACAATTAGCATTTTCATTATTATTTAAGTTAGTTATAAATTACGTTAACATTATTTGATGTTTTTACTGAAAGATACCAATAGTGACTGATGAGTGGTACTTGAGTAACAGTATGTTCGTAGAAGTAGTAGCCTCAATTATAATCCTTTGTCTAAATCAAACCTGAAATTTTGGTCAGATATTACGGTTTCTGTAACCAACAAGCTTACAAAGAGCTGCAAATTTCCTTCTGTGTAAACCCCAAAAAACTTCAATAGAAATAGCCCAGCTTCCCACTTAATGTCTTCTCTAACTGTGTCTCATTCTGTTATCCTGTGCCACAGTCATGCTGAAAGGTGTGCTGGGAGTAATTTCTCCCTCTGCAGTTTGTGTTTGTATTATCATACAGATGGATGTTTTATAAACATTGATGAAAAATGCTTGGACGCCCTCAGGCATAAAGGCTCATGTGCCTTTGTAGCACAACTAAGTTATTTTAGTTGGACAATACACCCTAGTATTTGTGTGAAACATTTCCCTTATTTTCTGAGAATTTATTTATACGAATAATAATCTGCCTCTTGAGAAAGGACATCCTGTATAAAGAAATAAGTTTTATGTTGCACACTAACGTATCTCTACAAAGCATAAATTAGCACCACATTGAAATATGCAAACTGCCTCTGGACCATTATCAATATCCACGTTATGCTCTATTTAACCTAATGTTCTGGGTACAGAGAGGGAAGCTGGGGTTTTAGCATTGTTCCAAACCATCCACATCATATTTTCAGCAGGAAAAGTCAAGTACCGGAACCTGGAAGTTGGCCACTTTGTCTCGCTTGCTCCAGCGGAGGGACCATCAGTATCAAACATGCAGACACTGTCCCCTGTGCCCTGCCAGTCCCCCGTCCTGTTCCTCTGGGCATGGTGCTGAAGGGACTGCCCTGAGCTGTAGCTGAGCCCTACAAGGCTGAGTGGCGCAGCTCTGGCACCCTGGTGGGACTGTTTTTCCCCCCAGTGCGGCAAGACCATCAGAAGTGGCAGTACCAATAGCAGCTGCGTCCAGTGGGAAAACCATGCTGGGCGCTGTCTTTGGGATCAGTTTTTGTTTGTTCGGTGGCAAGTATCCTTGTTGTGGGTAGAGCACTCTCTCTTTCGGTGTCCTCTTTTATCAATATTGTTGTGTTTATTGCAAGGATTTTTTTTCAGGAAAATTGCGATTCCCACTTGTGGTGTCTCCTATATTTCCTCTGTTGGAGGGGCATGGGGGAACAGGGGCAGCTTAAGTAAGGTTAATTTTCTGTTGCGGTGGTTGTGGCCACCACCAGAGCGGTTGGAGGACCACGAGGCCCCAGAGCAGCAGTAGACTCTCGGTAGGCCGGCTCTGAGGTCTAGTGTCTCCCTCTAGCTGGTAGCAGGCTCCCACAACCCCACAGTTCTTTAGGCACATTGTTAGTTTCTGGTTGGCCCGTTGGCCCTCCACCCCCTTTGTATGTAAATTCTCTTTAATATGTGCGCCTCTTGTTAAATATGTATTGGTTCTAGAATGTTCCCTGTTCTTCGATGCCCCATTGATTCCCTTCACCCTTGTCCCTCCCCTCTCCTACCCCATTGATTTACCAGTTGTCACTCTGTACCCTCTCTACCCCCTGGCTCTTACCTGATTGGTTGTGTTTCCCCTATAAAACCCCTGGACCCTCAGTTTTTGGGGTCTTTTGTCCCTGGACCCTCTGAGAAATTAAAATCCTTGGAACCCATACAGAAGACCCCTCTCAGCTCCTTTGTCTGCGGTCAATGTAGGTTGTATGCCTGTGTTTGTGTGACTGTACTCTCCACCGTACCGGCAGTTGTGTTTGTCTGAGTGCCCTTGTAGCCTCCACCTGAGTGCCCTCAACAGGAGATCAGCGACTCTGGGAGTGCTGGATTCCTCGCGGATGCTCAGGGAAGACGCAGCACTGTTCCCTCTGCCGGCACTAGCAGGCTGCGTCAATTTTCCTGCTGGGTTTTAAACCAGCACACCTAATCTGTTGTATTGAAAAGCGGCATTGATGAAATATAGCAGTAACATTGCTATGTGACTGCCTGTGCTAGAAATAGACCGAATCACAGAAGAATCAAAAAATCATAGAACAGTTTAGGAAAGGGACCTTCAAAATCCATTCAGTCCAATCCACCTGTAATGAGCAGGGACATCTTCCACTAGATCAGGCTGTTCAGAGCCCTGTCTGACTTGACCTTAAATATTTCCAGGATGTCACGTCTCTGGAAAACCTGTTGCAGTGTTCTGCCAGTCTCATTGTAAAAAATGCCTTTCTTCGATCTAGTTTAAATCTACTCTCTTTTAGCTTAAAATAATTACCCCTTATTGTATCCTGTTCAGCCTAAAAGGTATGTCCCCATAGTTCTTAGAAACCTCCTCTAAGTACTAAAATGCCACAGTGAGGTCTTCCTGAAGGCACCTCTTCTCCAGGCTGAACAACCCCAACTCTCTCAGTCTGTCTTCTTAAAAGTGGCTCCAGCCATGTGATCATCTTTGTGGCCCTCCTCACAAATTGCTTCAACAGGGCCATGTCCTTCTTGAGCTGAGGACCCCACAGCTGGACACTATACTCCAGACAGAATCTCAAAGAGTGGAACAGAAGGGCAGAATCACCTCCCTCAATCTCACTTCTTGAATTTGTCCCTCTGGATGGCATCCTGTCCCTCAGGTGTCGACCCTAACACTCATCTTGGCGTCTGCTACAAATTTGTTGAGGGTGTACTTCATTTCATCATCTGTGTCAGTGATAATGTTATGAAACAGTACTGCATGGTATTTATTGTTGCATGGTATTTATAACCTAAATGCTTGAACTGATAAGAAGTTGCAAATAGTTGAATGTCACAGACAACATAGCTGAAAGTAAGAGGTGTCTGAGAAAACAGTGTAAAAGCAGTTGACTTTCTTACTGTAAGACTTCAAAAAGCTGCATTCACAGGGAAAAGGAATAGAAAACCAAAAGCTGGAAAAACAGGTCTACAGCTCTCTTTAGATTTCTACCGACTCTTCTGGGGAGACTGGCCCTGTTGTTTCTGTTAACTACTGATTTAACTCACCTGGTGGTCCTCTGCAAATCTGTATGTGAGGCTTGAGGCTGAAGGGCACTGTACGCACAAAGGAAAAGTAGTTCAGAGCAATAATATGGGCCAGAGGAAGATGTAGTTGCGCTTGAAGGGAAACTGGTAGACATTCCTTGTGAAGAGTGGCTGTCTCTGTAGAGGCAAGAACACATGAAATTTAGGATGCTGTAACAGAGGAAGTCTGAGTTGATTTATTTTCTTTGACCTTGAAACCAATGCATCTAGGAAAACGAATTTGGAAGGGTTTATCTAGAGCATGTGGTTTGGGGTCTGAAATACATCATCTGACATTTGCTTACTGGGGGCCCTATTTTTCGTTACCATTTACTTAATATCTGCTAAAATGACTCACTCAAATGCGAAAGTTTAATTTTACTGACAAATGTTCATTCACTGAACACAGCTGTGCTTTGTCTTGCACTTCACAGTTAACACACTTATATATGCCTGCAAAAGTTATTCAACAAAAAGACTAAATGAAACTTAAGTCTTAAATCCACAGAAAAATTGTATACAAATTACAAAATAAGACAGATATAAGGAGCAGCAAACTTGTAAATTCAGGAACATACAAAGCATATTCCTATCTTGTTTAAATGTCACTTAGATTAGGAAGTGAATTGTTTATGCCATTTCTATTTTAGGTAAATTATGGAAGATAAGAAGTGAAGAAGTGAGAAAGGAAAGAGCTACGGAATAAAGTACACAGTGCATGAATAAATGTATTAAGCATCAAAAATAGTCTGGATATTAGCAAATTTTCACCACACACAAGATACTTTTATCTTTCATGTGGATGGGGATTTAGAAATGAAAAGTAAAGTTCTGTCTGAATTATTTCCAGTGCATTTTCTTAAGTACAGTTCTGACTTCAAAATATTCTAATTCTCCCAATAAATGTTGAGATCCACAACATTGAACAAACTTTCTAGTAAAAGACATGACCTTATATTCTAAGTTATTGCAGAAGAAAATGCACTCACAATAGGAATTTCGTGTAAAGTTGTGGTATCTGGCCAATTTTTGTAACAATGCACCTAGATAATTCCTCTTCCTTCCTTCCTTCTGTGTCATCCTTTCTCCTCCATTTTACCACAGCCTAGAAGAAATTTTTTGCACTTCTTTATCTGCCTGTAGGTTTCTGTGCCTTTTATGCAGACTGAAATAAAATTTTAAGACGTTTGCAGATACGGATTTATTTATTTTGAATGAGAAGCTTTCCTCTACAGCAGATTTCATTTGTCTCCATGACTCCTGAAGATTCCATTAACTCCATTGTGATTCTTGCTCTAGGCTCTGAAGGGGAAGGGGGAAGAGGTAGGATTGCAGAGGAGTATGTAATAAATGTCAGTATATGTATTCGATATATCTGTGGCCTTTTTATTTATTTTTTACAAAGCCTTGCACAGAGAGATCACATATCTTTTCACCTGCTAGCAGTATTAACCTTTTGAAAGGTACAGGAAAGATTTTGTAATGTTACTAAAAGATACTAAATTGACATTTTGATTTAATTTTCTCAAGAATGGGAATTTCACATGTTGGGTTGTGTAGCAAAAATTAATAATGGACCATGGTGCATGTGGATACTAATAATTGCTGTAAACTTGAGATGTAAATAGCAACATATTAATCAGGTATGATTTCATGCCAAAAGAATGGGTATTGTATTAGTATTTTAATACTCTTATAAAAATTTCTGGTAAGAATTTGATTGGAGACAGTCAGGAAATTTCTAATTCCTTTGCATGAGTTTCAATTTATCTACCATATTGGTTGATTACATGAAATAAACCAAAAGGATCTCTAAAGGAAATAAGCAGGGAAGGGTAGGTAAACCAGAATTCACCAATCAGTTATTTCCAGTGTTGATTGCTGAGTGAACAAACTGTGTCATGAGGAAATACCTACATGCACTTTGCCATCCAGATTAATAGGATTATGTTTTGGTTTTGATCCTAACAGCAAAGTACAGTAACATGAGAGAGAATTCTAATTCTACAAGAGATGGAAGTGGGGATCTTCATCGGTGATAAACACAGCAGGAAAAAACTGCAGGTAAAGGACAAGTCTTTCTTTCCCCTGCAGAGAAGCCAGGCAGCTTGAACTTACCTGAGACAACAAGCACATGTAATTTTTCAACAGAAATTTTCAAACCTGGAACTCAGGTGGATTTAAGTGCATTAAGCAGAGTAGAAGGCCTTTGGATGAATGTCCAATGTATTTGCTTGGAAGAGATGTCCTGAGTAATTTGTCATAATCACTGAATTTTGGCACCTGTAAAGTCAGGCTTTTTACCAGTTCTAGTAAGATTTAGGCTGTTAGGTTGGTATGAAATGTTGTCAGGGATACGTACTGCACAAAACCAGGAGGGTGCTGCTGTGTTGGAGCTGTGGAGCAGGTGTTGGGTGTGGCAGCAGGCAGGAGGACAGGCTGCAGCCCGACAGTGCTGGGGACAGGGGACAGCAGACAGCAGTAACAGCAGTCGGGGACAGCCAGCAGGAGTAATATCACAAGACAGGCTCTTGGTGGGTTTTAACTCTACTAACAGTTTAAAAAAGCTAGAAGCAAAAGGCAAAGATTACAGCTTGCTCGCCTCTGACACATTGAACTTCCAGTGCCAGCCCAAAGAAAAACAACTCTTTCTAGTATTTCTATACTGGAACTTGAAACTGTAGTAACGTTAGCCCTTTCCCTGGCCCACTCTTTTCCCAAACTTTTTTCCATAATGAATTCTGCTTGCTTTCTATGAAGTGAAATGATACAAGAAGCAAGTTAGCCCTTACCCTTCAAGTGTAGTGTGACATCTTCCCTAATACCTAAAAGGATTGCAATGGCACTAATACACAGAGAACTTTCCCTTTTACATATAGTATTGTGCATAAAAGTAAATTTTCATAAATCCACATCTACCATGTAAGATTTTAGGATGATTCAAATATAGCATACAGTTATAATTATCTAATACACGACTTTCATATGCTGTCCAGCTACATTTTATTCCAAAAGGGATGAAATGTCTAAAGGGCAACAGCTCACTGGGGAAGATTAGTGATTGGAGGGAGATGTGTTGTGGGTTTGGTTTGATGTTTCTATTCCATTACACATTAATTGATTTCCATAGCCTTTTTGACACTGATAATTTTCTCTTTTAAAGCAGTAAAATGCCAATTGCTCTTACTGAGGTATTAAAAAAATGTAAGTTATAAAGAAAGAAAGCAGAATATTAAAAAATGTATTTTCAGGCTGCTTAGGCCATTAGTAGTTTTACTGCAATCAAAAATTAAGGACACAAGAACCTAGACCAGCTTCATTCTTAAATCCAAGTAAGGGAATACATACTATGGATCCTTTTCCTTAATCTAAAAAACTGTACAAAGGTGCCTTCACAGTTCTGTCCTCCTCTCCTAAAAGCAACACAACCTCTAACAGAATCACAGAATATGCTGAGTTGGAAGGGACCTATCAGGATCATTGAGTCCAACTCCTGGCACTGCACAGCACCATCCCTAAGTGTCACACCATGTGCCTGAGAGCATTGTCCAAATGCGTCTTGAACTCTCAGGCTTGGTGCTGTGACTACTTCTCATTTTATAACATTCTTTTCTGTGAGTCTATTACTTTCTAACTTTGATAAATTCATGCTCTTCTCTCTGTCAGTACTTGGAAGACTGTTTTATGGCATGTAGAGAGGGAGCATGCTCTGTCCTTTATCTGTGTTTTTGTCCCCTCACTCTGCTTCTGTGAAAAAAGGATTAGAATCTGCCCTGGAAAGAATTTCTACTTCCAAAAAAAGAAAGGACCTTAAAAAAGTATTCTGCTCTTATATCTGAAACACTGAGCATGGAAACAACAATATGGAAAATTTATTTATGATGGAAAGAACAATAACACAGTGATTGCATGAGAAAAGGAGAATCATCTAATGCAATAAGTATCAGTGTAGCATGGCAAGATGAAACTGCACAATAGTCTCACGCCAGCAAAGAGTCTGAGCAAGGAAGTTGTTGATAATGGCTGGACAGCACCCCTGCTGTTACAGGGAATTGTTCTAAACATTTTTGTTTAACATGCTGCTGTATTTGGCAGTTTATATAATCTGAACTTGTAGCTCAAATGTTATTTCAAAGCCCAAGATCTGAAGACCTTACTCAGGCAAAAACACTGTCTACCAAAACATCAACCTGACAAAACACCTGAAATTTGACTGTGAAATGTAGTAACAAAGACTTTGTGTAGTCATGAGTTTTAAGACAGAGAACTACGTTAATTTACTAAGTGCTTCTTAGTTCCTTGGCTAAATGAAATAACTAGAAATACTATTCTAGCTCTTAAATCAGAAGTCTGATGACCATAAACTAATTCCTGTTGTTGCATTCCGCTCTGGGCAACTGTGGGGAGTTCTATTAAAACAGATGGTCTAGGACGAATAAGTCAAATGAGACAATATTGTATCTGAGAACCATTTATTGGTAACAAAAACGGTACTGCAGAGAGAGAGAGCGAGAGGCAGAGACAGAGACGGGGGGGGGGGGGGGGGGGG
>RAHM01000590.1:36175-67293 GCA_003713295.1 Parotia lawesii | reverse complement strand
CCTTGTCAATCTTTTGGGAGCCCACGCTTTTCTGTTGCTGTGGCCTTCAGGGTCCTCATTGGCTGGAGTCCTATTCCTTTTATGGTGGTGCCTTTGAAGTCTGCCTGGCAACAGCCCATCCCCTTGCAAACCCCACAGAACTGATACATATGGATCATACAGCCCCTGTAAAAAACAACCTCACAACCAGACCACCCCAACAATCATTAAAAAATTCTCAACATGTAATATTACAACTCATAATATAAGTATGGTGAAAGCCAACTCTCAATAATTCATCTATAACAATCTCCCCTCTTATTTTTTAAAAATACGTTTGGCTTGAGCTGTATGTTGAATTTTACACCTGTGTCCCTAATTCATACCTTTTGTATATCTGTTGTGCTTCCTCAAGTGGGTCTTTCATTTAATTGTTTCTTTTTAGAACTATGATCTTTTGGGGAGGCCCCACAGACTGTTTTGGATCCGTAGGTATTGTTACCAACTGCATGTTTTGTACCGCACTGGTTATTAGTCTAATAAAACAGGGTATAAGACAGGGGAGAAACAGGAGTCCTGCTAAGGCACATAATATCATGAATCCCAATCTTTTCTACCATGCTCCTCCAAATAAATTATTCTACCAGTCACTGTTTAACATGGATTCCCACTTCTGAACAGGTACACGTGCAATTTTTCTTAATTCCCTGGCCAAATCGATCATTGCATCTCCATTATCATCTATTTGTAAGCAGCAGTCTGATGCGTTGAATTTTCCACAGACACCTCCCTCCTCGGCAACAGGAAGTGCAAGGCCAATCTGTTTTGATAAACAACTGCCCTGGTTTGACCTTGTTTTGTTATCAGCTCCAAGGCTGAGGCAGATTTATTAGTTATTACTTCAATCACTGCCTGCCATCTTATTATCCTGTTCAGCATGTATATGGGGGTCTGGTAACCCCAACTGTCATCTTGAGCCCAGGTGGCTGGTCCATAAGTTTCTAGGATCCTTTCTGGGGGCCACTCATCCTTTCCCCAAATTTGGGTACCTCCAATCTGATCCCTTCAGGATCTTTTTAAGTTTTCATATACAGACAGCCCTAGTTCGTCTCCCTTTTGTAAAGGTAACAGCCAGGTTGGATTAACCCTAGGGTACAGCTCCCTTTCCATTCTGGGGGTAAATTTGTGTAAGTTCTCCTTCTGCAGACTCAGAATAGTCCATTTGGGGCCATCCAGGTCTTAGAGATGTTTCCTATGTCTGCCCAGTATGGAGCTATTTCTGGGATATCCTCATATGGGTTGATCTTTTCAGGGGAAGAAAGCACGTTGCATTGGAAGAGAGCTTCCTCCCTGTAATAGTGACACTGTGAATCATTATTTATTTTCCACAGTTTCTGGGGAGTTGTGGGGACCCACCAAGTACTTGTACTGTTAGTCACCTTATATCTTTTACAAGTTTTTCCCACACTCTTAGAGAAGACCCTCCCAGTCCTCCAGATGCATCCTATGGTTTCTCCTATGGTTTCAAAACTTAGCACCCATCCCTCAGGTCTATCAGTCCTTTTTCCCTTAGTTTGATTCCGCTTCATTAATTCCACAGGACCTAAGCTCACTCCTTTCCATGGCCACTCCTTGGTCATTAATGGTCCTCCACACACCCAGCAGTTAGTGAGCTTGAATTCCTTGCTTATCCATTCCCCCAGGTCCACAAATAAGTTCTGTCCCCACCGGGGTAGCTCTATTTCATTTTTCAATGTCTCTTGCATCCTTGTATATATGTCTGGTTTCGGTACCTAAGTGGATACGGGTGGGCTCACTAGCCTTTGGTGGTATTCCATATTATTTCTTGCTTTACCAGATCTTGTACTCCACCTCCATCTGAGATATCCCAAAGTCCACTTTTAGTGAAACAAATACATCCTTCTCCCCGGGGGCATCCTAATCCTCTTCTTATTCCCCCAGGTCCTAAGTTTTTTGCCACCCAGTGGGTTTGTCCCTGAATACTGCAAGTCTCTAATCTCTTTGGATTATAACGAACACTGTTGATGTGAGTCTGGACCACCACATGAGAACCCCAGGTCTTTCCAAAATAGAAGTTTTGATAGCACTTCCAGCAGGAGTTTGCTTGAGTCTCTGAGTGGATAAGAAGTAAAATTAGCATCAGAGGTCCAGTAGGACTCCCAATCCCACAGCTGCAGCCAATGGGGTTGCTGCCCATAGCTGACTTCTTATGTGGCAAATGGGGATATCCATCTGGTCTTGCCCTCTGGTCTTGTAGACTCGTATCCACATCACATGGAGTTCCTGCTGGTAGTGGGAATACGGGGTTTGACTTTTTCTGGTGTTCTTCCCCCATTTGGATTTAGTTAATTATTGATTCCCTTGCAGCAATAGTTTGAACTCACAACATAAATTACAGAGGGGATTTGTTTGTTGGAATAATGATATTATCAATATTGGTCATGCCTTTGTATTTATACTCAACCCAGCTAACATTGGGATACTCCAGTATGTAGGTTAGAGAGAACCCCCTAAATTTCAAAGGGTCACATGAGGTTTTCCCTCTCCTATACTCCACAAAGGCAAAAGTTGTATTGTCCTTTGAAGTTAGTGCTGGATTTGTCCCAGAACACCCGTTTCTAGAGGGATCAGGCTATCTCAGGGATGATGTCAGGACTTAAACAGTTCTCTTTGGATATCTCAAACCACCAATATAGTCTGTAAGGAGCTTCTCAAGCCTCTTTAATGGGAGTGCAGACTACTTGCCACTTGGTGTGCAAGTTGGGAGTGCACCTCCTTGCCAGGAGGTTGGTGTCCTGATTTTAGGATTGTCCTCAATTGTCCCGGTGATAATGTCACAGTCCACTGGCAGGGTTCTTCTACGGATGCTTTGGTTCTGTTGGAGTGAGTCCTCCTTCACTCGGCAGTTCTGGTGGCTGTCTCTGCTGTTATTAGCACCTTGTCGTGGTTTGACCTGAACTGACAGGCAGTTCTTTAGACCAATCACGCTTCTCTCAATTTCACGTATTTAAACCCTGTGGAAGGCAGGTTTTTTTAAAAACAAAGTTTTTCCATTCTGGCTTGGTGCAGGGATGGGGAGAGAGGGAGGGGTGGGCCCCCATTGCCCGGCCCATGGGGCTGGGGACAGGCGCCCCTGCCCCCTGCCTCTCTGCCTCCTGCTCCTTTTCCCAACGCTGCAGCACGGACTCTGGATTGTGGGGAGGAGAACTATTCCCTGAGCCGCGGGTGGCTATGGCTAGCTACAGGGCTGAAGTTATCCGACGCGGTATCCTGAGGAAGAGGGAGCCGGCGGAGCCTTCAGTGCAGCCAGCATACTTCGCAACGAACAGAGGAAGACACTCCTTTTCCACATTGTGCACCCGGCAGCGCAGAGGGAGCAGAGGGTAACACCCTACAACATGGCGGCTTTCAGAGCCAGAGAGAGATAGAAAGCGAGGTCACATGAGGCGAAGCTGCAAGGGGGTGCTGCGTGGTCCCGCGCAGAGCTCAAAAATCTCCTTTCCTCGCCGTGGTATGAACTGTAATATTGCAAACTGTTTGTCTCTTTAATCCATGTTAAAGTACATGGGGGGATGGACTTTTTTTTGTCGAGTGGCTTGTAAAAAGGTTGAAGAGTGCTGATGCCAGGATATATATAAAACAGGGAGAGGCTTTTAAAATCTGGTGGCAAAGGAAAAGCCTTATGTTCAAGCCAAAAAGGAAAATGATTCATCCTTAAACGAGTAATAACCCCATGTGAGGGCCTGTGTTTTACAGTTGAAAGAGCTGTGAGAGGGCTCATGGAAAAGAGATGTGTTACACCTTAGCAGARATTGTTTAATTCTAAGCAAACCTGCAAATGGTGGCAGTTTGTAAAACCACGTAARGCAGGAGGGAAAACCCTTTTTTTTCTTCCCTTTCCTAAATTGTGATACTAATTGGGAGAGGGGAGAAGTGGGGGAGAGAAAGAGTTCTGAAAGTTTGCTATGTTGTTGCCTTCTTTACTTCATTAAGTCTGTTAATAAACCTCTTATATTCTGTCAAGTTTTGTGTCTGCTTTGCTTTTCTCTTAATGCTTATCTCACAGAAAAGACATTAAGAGAGTAATGTATAATTTGGCTTTAAAACCACTACACTAAATTGGTGATTCTGCCCGGTTATGAACCGAACCCACGACACACCTGAAAGGGACCTTCTCATTGTGGTATTAATGGTTGTTCATTTCAAGATTTCAAAAGGTTGTATGAATAAATGGCCACAGAGTATCAGTCAAAAGTCCTCTTATTTTACTCTCTTCATTCTTGTACCAATCCACAGGTACCATCTGATTTCTTAAAAGGCAGATAGGGGTGTTATAATGTATACAGCTCAAGGATTCATCTTTAATCAAAGAATTATTAACAGATGGTAATTCTTTATGCACTTCCGAGAAAATAGGATATAAATGAATTCGGATTAGGCAATTTTTATCAGTTATTTTAATCATATTGAGCATCATTTACCCTGATTCTTTGATCCTGCCCAAACAATTTGGTTTATCCAATTTTCATCCGTTTTGATTTGAACAATTTAACTACCTGTCTTGGGGTGACTTTATGATGTGTATCTCCTATCGCTGCTCTATGCCCAGAAATTAACTTTGTGCTTTTCTGTGGCTTTAAACTGAGCCTGAGAGGGGGAAGAGAGAAAAAAACCGAGTGAACTTTTCAAAGCAGTTGTTCAAGGACACAGATATACACTCCTCTGTTTCTCCAGCAGCAAGGGGGGAGGAAGCACCCTTCTTTCAGCTCCTTTTCTCCAGAGGGAGACGGAAAGTTGAACTTTGTTTTCCTGGGACTTTGGTTTTTCCCTTCTTCTCTTCTGGACTCTTTCAACATCAGAACACACCGGGAGAATTTTTCACCAAGGTCCCAGAGGTGGGCCCACGCCAACCCAGCTCCGAGGAGGAGAGAAACCACACCTACAGAAGGACTCTGAAATCTTCCCAGGTTTCTCTCCACAGTGAGAGGTTTTATTATTTAGCATCATTATCCTTTTCCTGTGTGTTTGTTAAATAAATACATTTTTTATCTCTTTCACTTTTCTCGGAGGAAAATTTTTTTTTCCTGAACCGGGTGGGGGAGGGGTGGTTGTAACCTGCCTTCTATATCAGAGGGTATTTTCCTCCAAATTTGGCCAAACTGGCACACTACCATTTCCCTTCTTTTTAACAATGCCCCAATTCCTAATTTTACTTACAAGCCCCTCCCAAGGAAATTACATTCTACCCCTGGTATTAGTAATATATCCCCCATTCCTGTTCTGCAACCTCCTTCAAAATTCACTTGTTTAATAATAATCACTCAAAAGCCTTCCTCCTTTCTACACTTCCCTGAAAACCTTCAGATCTTGATTTCTCTGAGGGCAATCCCTCCTTAGATGTCCCTTCCTTTTACAATAAAAACATACAGGACTGCGTTTTTGGTATTTTGTCCTTACTTCACCCTGTTTGTTATTATTCCTGAACGTCCCCTGTTGCCACCCCCTATCCTGTGGACAGGCTGCACTTCTCATAGGTCAATTCCCCTCTCTCACAGCTGCTACCCCATAACTTTGGCTTTCGTCTTTATTTTCTCCTCCTCCCTTCCCACACAGACCTTCTGAGCCTCCCGCAATAGTTCATTTAATTCTCATTCCTGCCAGTCCTCAAGCTTCTGTAACTTTCTCCTGATATCTGGCCAGGCACGCGTGACAAAGCTGACCTTTAATAGGGCCTGGCCAGCCACTGTCTCTGGATCTATGCTGGAGTATTGCCTGGTATTTCTCCTGAGCCTTTCCAAACATTCCATGGGGGTTTCCTGTTTTCCTTGCTGTTCACCAAAAGCCTTATTAACATTCTGATTCTTTTATTCTCCTAATTATCAAAGCCTTATAGTTCTCCGTACGTCATCTTCTCTCTTCGTTGTTGTGATTCCAGGGAGGAAGTTGGATTGGCATTTTCTCCTCCCCATTTTGTTGCCCATTCTGGTGTTCCCTATCCCAAATTCTCATATCTGCTACCCTGATCATCTGCTTTTCCTCCTATGTAAACAGTAGGCCTAGGATGGACTGCATTTCATCCCAAGTATAGATGTTCGGTCCTAAAAACTGATCCACGTGTTCTGACAAACCGATAGGGTCATCCAGCAATCCTTTTAATTGCTTTTTAAAAGCTCTCACTTCAGAAGAGTTGAAAGGGACATTTACAAACCCTACTCCTCCTTGCATTCCTCCCATCAGTACTTCTCTGAGGGGATACACTTGGTTTCTGCGGTTCCCATCTCCGGAATTCTCCTCGCACCTGGAATTCTCCTCTACTCCTGGTATTCTGGCTAGGTCCATCTAGGTGTATTACCTTCTCTGGAGACACTGGTGCTTCTGGAGGTACCAGGGCACCTGGAGCAGTTGAGGGTGCAGGTGCTTTCAAAGGTATGGTTACATCTGGGGCAAGAAGGGGTATTGAGGCTTCCAGAGGTGCTGGTGCACCCGGGGCAATGACATATAGTGGGGGTAGATGGTCTAGGGAATCCCACTCCTTTTTCCCCATTACCTTAGAAGCTTTAACCTCTGAAGGAAAAAATCTCTCCTCTCCAACAGGCTGCATAATCACTCTCCTCCTGACTGAAGAGCTCTTTTGCATTTACATATATTTGTAGTGCTTGGCAAATCCGACCTTCAAAAGACCCATAATTTGGCCACCATATGTGGTCGGGTCGTATTTCCTCTTTAGTCCACTCTGTCATATAATACTGTATCATTCTCACCTTATCTTTCCTCCTTGTATCAGAGTTCTAGTCCCATCGGGATAGTTTCAATCCTAAGAGACTGTGTGGTGGTATATTCATAGGGACCTTTTTACTTTCCTTCTTAGATTTCTCTCTGCTATTCTTCTGTCCCATGTTACAATCCCAGAGTTATCCTTTGCTCCCTCTTCCTTCTCTGCCCCCTTATGCAACAACCAAGTTCTTCCCCCTTTGCCATCCCCTTCCGGTTTCTGTTCCCTGTGTCACAATCAAATCGTTCCCCCTTTACTACACACTTCCGGTTTCCACTACTTTGTGTAACCACAAAATCTTTCCCTCTTGGCTACACACTTCTGGTTTCCGCCTCCTTGTTTTCGGGATCTCCCACCACTACAAGTGCCTTCTCTCCAAGCAGCTAAGCCCCTCTCAGGGCCCTTTCGGGGCTTCTGCTACCTCCCCTTTGCGTCCCGCCATCTAGCAGTTTTCCGCTACCCTCTCCTCGCATCTCTGCCGTCGCCCCATCCATCCCTCCGCATCCCGCCTTGGCTCTTTCACGTCCATGTCCCGCCCCCAGCAGTTTCCTGCTACCTTCTCTCTCCGCATCACCGCTTTTCCCTGTCTCTTGCGCCTCCCGCCGCTTTTCTTTCGCCTCGCATCTCCGCCTTTTTACCGGTTTCCCTGCTACCTTTCTTAACTCACGTCTTTGCCAAACCCCGGTCTTCTCACATCCCGTCTCTATTCTTTCACTTCGCGTCCCGCCCCAGCAGCTTCCTGCCACCTTTCTTTCTCCGTGTCACTGCGCCACTATCCCGTCTGTCACTCCGCAGGCAGTTTCCGCCTCGATCCACCAGAGCTCTTAAGGGCTCTCCCGCCCAGCTCCACCGCTGGCCAAGTCCCCTCCACCCATGTGGGCGGGGTCTTTGCGCACAGAAATTATAAATAACTGCGGTAAAGAAAAAAAATAACTAGGAGAATTTTACTTTTGCTTTGCGAGTTCTTCTCATTCCCGGTAACCCAGCTCAGGTTTAAGGATCCTCCTGAGGTGCAAGGTGGACCGCCAAAATTGGCAAGGCCGGCCTTCCACACAAGTGCCCCCCAGGACCCCCAGAGCCATTGGGTGTATCCCAGATGAGTCCCCAGATTGTTATAAACGACCCAGATCGGATATGGAAACGAGTTATTAAAATTTATTGAGGACTCAGTAAAAACAGCAAAGCAAAAGTGGACAGCGCTGGGAGCATGGCTGGGTGCCAGAGGCTCACCCACAAAATGGCGATCATGCCTTTTATACCCTTCTGTGATTGTATCAGCCTAATGCATATTTATTTACGGTTTTGCATAGTCTCACCCCCCTTGTCAGTTTTTTGGGAGTCCACGCTTTTCTGTTGCTGTGGCCTTTAGGGTCCTCATTGGTTGGAGTCCTATTCCTTTTATGATGGTGTCTCCAAAGTCCCCTCGCAAACCCCACAGAACTGATATTACAACATACAGATCATACAGCCCCTGTAAAAAACAACCTCACAACCACACCACCCCAAAAACCATTAAACAATTCTCAACATGTAATATTATAACTCGTAATATAATTCATAACCCATACAACATATGGTGAAAGCCAACTCTCTATAATTCATCTATAACAGCTCCTCACACCTGTATTACTAATTACCTAACACTTAACTGTTAACCAAGTTTAACTGCAGATTATTGCCAGGAAGCCATCTATATCCTGATTCTGGAGTTTCAGGTCCAAAAGATGTGCTAATAGAAAATGTCTTGGTAAGGTTTTAAATATAGGTAAACACACATACATTGCTACAGAGCTACTAAGATATTATAGTCTGTTATAGATGAATTACTGAGAGTTGGCTTTTGCCGTATGTTGTATGAATTATGGGTTATGAGTTATATTATGAGTTGTGATGTTGGATATTATGATATTTTCCCAGGGGAAATATCAAGGTGATAGGATATGTTGAAATGTTTAATGTTGCTGGGGTGGTTTAGTTGTAAGGGTTGGTTTTGCAAGGCTGTACGATCTGTATGTTGTAATATCAGTTCTGTGGGGTTTGCAAGGGGATGGGCTGTTGCCAGGTGGACTTCGAAGACACCACCATAAAAGGAATAGGACTCCAACCAATGAGGACCCTAAAGGCCACAGCAACAGAAAAGCGTGGACTCCCAAAAGACTGACAAGGGAGCGAGACTATGCAAAACCGTAAATAAATATGCATTAGGCTGATGCAATCACAAGGGTATAAAAGGCACATAAAACGCCATTTTGTGGGTCAGCCTCTGGCACCCAGCCGTGCTCCCAGCGCTGTCCTCTTTTGCTTTCCCATTTTTATTGAGTTCTCAATAAATTTTAATAACTCATTTCCGTATTGGATCTGGGTAATTTATAATATAGTCTGTGACTTTTTTTAATATATTTCATTTCAAAACATTACAGTCCCTTTACTCTCAGCCAAGAACAAAATCTTTTTCCCTTTTAAAACAGTCTTTAAATGTCTTAATGTTCAGAATATGCATACTATAAAGCAATGTACCAGGGGTTTTTTACCTTTACTGTCTTGTAATGCTCTCCTTTTCTAATATAGTTGAAAATAAACAACAAAGATGTTGATCTTCCCTTATTTTTTGGATCCAAGAGTAGATTGGTCTTTGGGTTTTCGTGCAATGGGATGCATGCTTAGTCTGAAAACAATCTCAGAATGAGAGCATGTAGTATTCATATCCCTAAATTATTCCACCTTTCTTCCTATTACTTGTTTTTACCTAAGTCTGCTATTAGTGGCAATAATTTACTGCCTGAAAGCCTTGGTAGAATTGAGATCCTGTTCTCTCTATTTTTTTACTAGCTTTCTTTGATGGTCGTAAGGCATTGAAGGAGAGGCTGGAACAATTCAAGAGTGTTGGTGCCTATGCAAATCCACTAACTCTGGCTTTTATAAGTGCATGACCCGTAGTCATTTCTGTAAAACCAGTTAAATGACTGTGTTGTCCCCTTATTTGTACAAGTCTCTGTTCTTCTCTGAAAGCCATTTTGATTCTACTTTGTTAAAGGAATGCAAGGACAACACTTACCCTGTGAGTCACAAGAAAAATATATCTCACCTACGGATATTTTCCATGTAACACATTTGTATTGATTTATTCGTGTGTAATAAGAATTTATAGATGCCTTATTCACCTTTCCACCCTGTTTTTTTTATTATTGTGTAGTTTAAAATGTGTGTTCAAAATTACTATGCCAAGTTTCTTTAGCTCAAAGCAAGGAGAGAATATCCCACCTCTTACTGAGCCAAAATTTGTAACTGCTATAAATTGACATAAAATATTCTCCAGTATATCTGTCTGTCAATTGAAATTCAACACTATTTACCTACAAAATGAATATCATTGATTGGGCATGATGAAAGCTGGTTTTAAATTCTAAATATTTTTTTAAAACAAACTGTGATTCTACAGTTCAGTGGATTTTGATGGAATATGGAATATGTATATATGTGTATTGAAAGGTCTCTATTATAATGACCTTATTTTCAGCTCAGCCTAGTCAATTTGCAGATCCTAATTAATGGAAAAAAATTATCATGAAATAGTGATGTTGGCAGTTATTGAGGACAACTTCTGTCATAGTTAAGTTATCGTCCTTCTTCTAAGACTTACCTAGAAACCACCAAAACTCAATTTTATATTAGTACAGATTCCTAACAGGTGAATCTAACCTGCCTCATTTGTGTTGAGATACAGTCAGCTTCTTTGCAACAGCTGTGGTTGGTCACACCACGCATCATTTCATGAGCTTCATGGGCACATCATGTTTGCCCATTTCCTCCAATAGTAGGAGTTAGTTTTTCAGTCAGAGAGTGCTGAGAGAACATGGCTCACATCATACTGAGACCATCTTATATCATTTTTCAAAGGTTCTGGAAATCAGTTGCCCTCAGTAGCTGGAGAAGGACAAATTGTCTCACATCTTCAAAAAACATGAGAAATACAGACCAGTCTACCTCTCCCTGGTCCCTGGGAAAATTATAGTTTGTCCTTTTGGAGCACATTGTTGAGCACTTGAAAGAGAATGCGACTAGGAGGGGTCAGCATGGATTCACCACGAATAAATGGTTGTTAAGACAATATGATTGTCTTCTAGGCTAACTAGCTGGGATTTGTGGAAGAGGAGAAGGCAGTGGATGCCATTTCTCCAACTTTCACAAGGCTATTGACAGTCTCTCGCAATATACTTGTAGTGTTGTGGTCTGGATAGATGGATGACTGGAAAAGTAAAAAAGGAATGAAATGAGTGCAGTAAGAGCTGCTGGAGCAACCTGACCAGTTGGGCTAAGCTGAAGCTCATTATGGATATGTATGAACTTGGGAATGCCAGTCAGGAATGAATGGGGTTTAGGAAAGCATGGGAAGACCTGGTAAAATAAAAAGAAGTTAGAGTATCCTGGATCAGAGAGAAAATTTTTGCAACTTTCCAGTCAGTGTAGTATTTTCCATCCTGCTGTAAAATAGGAAAAGAATCAAAATTAGCACTTGTACTTGAGGTGACTTTTTCACATTAGTCCAAGTAACTGATTCTACTGGAATGACACCACTGAGCATTTGACATCGTAGTTGCTTAATTCTGGCAACATATAATGAACCCCAAACTTCCACTGTGCATTGTGATAACTGTGTTTTATGTTTGTGGGGTAGTTTTTATGGAAAAATGCCCCAGATCAAATAAATTTGCCTTGGCACCACGTCTCAGTGAAAACAATGGGGTGATTTTTGTAGGGTAGAACTGAAGTAAAATATTGCAAAGAAAACAAGCTTCTTCCCATACACTTAGTTATTACAGTGATGAATCCCTAGCATGATCTGCAATTTTTCAAAGCATTACCAAAATTCACAGATTTTTCTGAACAGAACTAGAGCCATTCTTCAGCTCTGTTCTGTCTGGTCATGGGCACCCCCAGAGGACCCATGTCCTGGCTTGTCCGTAGGGAACTTCCTGATTCCCAGGTGTGGGACTTTCCTTCGTTCTCTATCTTGCTTACCAAACTCAAAGACGTCCATGTGTATTCCTTTTTATTTTCAAGGTAGTAGATCACTGTCTCTCAAGCATCACTTTGGAATATCTGCACAAAGTATTGTCATGAATGATACCGAGCAATTTTCAATAGTGATAATTTACAGAAATTATGGTTTCTCCATATCTGGTGCACCATCTGCCACAAGCATCTGTGCATTGCACTTTCTGGCCTATCAATTAACTCTATAATCAAAACAGGGGATGTGTGAAGTGGGGTGGGGAGACTGGGCATCCCCTGCCAGAGAAGTTGCAAACAAAAAATACAGTATGGATTAGCCTAGGAGGAAAAGTTCTGATTTAAAGCGAATAGGAGGAGTCATTAGAATAAGGGCTCTTTCCTTTATTTGTCTGCAGTCTGATTATCAGAAAAATAATCTTTGCCTAATGCTGATGAACTTTACAATAAGTTTGTAAAAATTACCCTTTTGTACACAGAAGGGGTAATTGCATATAAGAAGCAGACAGTTTAGTATGTAATTACCTGTTCTATGCATGTAAAGGTACCACTGAGTCTGATTGAAATTTTATTCTATTGATGAACAAGAGTAAACAGCTGAATTTCTATCAATCATGGCCTTTAAGAGTTGTCTACAGTTTAATGAGACTGCTTTTATGCAGCTGCCTTTAAATATAGCCTGCCTTTTTCTATTCTATTACCTTAGTCTCCTAAGATGGCATTACTAAAAGTGATGGTTTCTCTGCTCTAATGAACTGCAAGTTCAGCTGTTTTGTAGAACTGCAGAGGAAGGGAAAAATTTTAATTATTTATCGATACATTTAACATGTGCCTTTTACAAATGCCATTTATATGGTGAAATTAGTAGTGGTGATGGAGGGTTTTTTCTGATAATTTTTAAAAAACAGTTATGTGTACTGTGTTTTTTTGTTGGGTTTTTTTTTTTTTTTTGGTGTGTGCATAGCTATATAACATTTACCTTTAAAGCACTCCAAGCTCCTTCGATATATTGCAATCCTTAATCAAAACATTACAAAATTCTTCTCTCTGCTGGGGAGAACATCAGACGATAATAAGGTTAGAAGAAAACAACATATGTTTTTCTATTGCTGATCTTGTCAGAGGAGATTACAAATATTCTGTTCCATCACTTTCCTAGCCCAGTGCCTCTAATTTCACCTCTGGGAACCACAGAACATGTTAGGATTTACTGCTGTAGCTATAGGAGTAGTGAAATGAAACAAAGGGAAGTCTCCATTTTATGCTATAACCCAAACATAAAGAACTGCAAAATAAGTAGATGATTGTTGTTTACAAAAAATGCAGTTTCTGAAAAGGATAACTTGTAGGAAAACCCCAATTCATTCTATGCCTTGTAAGTTGCATCTTCACCTAATGAACCGCAGCTACCTCTTTAACCTTCCCAAAGATATCTTCAAAAAGCCACCTTTGGAACTGATGCTGTACTGACTCAATGGTAACATAAAAAGGGTGTTAAATCTGACACAAATATACCATTGCCATTCTGTTGTAATTGCTTTTAACTTTTCCATTATTATTTTCATACCTATGAAGGAAGATAAATGCCTTCATCTGCTTTGTGAGACCACTGAACAACAAGTACGCTCATTGCAGTTAATACCATTTGTGCATTTTGCTGACATTTTGCGCCAGCTTCCATGAATCAGTATAGCACTTCTAGAAAGTAACGTATCTTTTAATTTTAAAAATAATTACCAACAATCTATACATGAACATACCTTGTAATACCTCTGCTGCTGGTTTTTTCCTTACTTTTGCTTTTTTTTGGTAAGCCATTATGTACAGAGGCTCAGCCATCTTCTCATGTCTCCAGATCCATCCTATTTTGTTCTGCATTTGTTTATTTTTAACCCAGGCCCTTTTCATCCAAAAAAAGAGAGAATGTCAAAGCCAAAAGTTCTGTATGTGATACAGGATATGTTTTGTAAAATGGCACTTACTTTGTGATGCTGGGACATTATTTTTCCTTTTCTGTCTAGAATGATGTCCGTTCATGAGTAGTAAACTAGCAAATCTGTCAAACAAAGTAATGAAATATAGCGGGGAATTCTTTATTTTTAACTCACTGCAGGATGGGACGGCACTAAAAATCATTCTGTGGGGTCCATGACAATAGTTAGTGAGAAGGAAATATTTAGGAACTAGATTTGTTGTGGAGGCTGGTGGGCTGGTTGTACAAGGGACAAAGAGAGTCCATTGGTGGGACAGTCCCTAGTATCAGAGATCCTCCCCAGGTTAGGGTGACCAAAAAAGCTTCCCCTAGGATGCATTGTTCTGTTATGTTAATGTTCTTTTATGTTCTGCTTCCCCTGTTAGCTCGTTTGGCCTCCCCACCCCTTGTTACCTTATATGTTCCTGCCCTAGAAGGTTCTCCACTCCAAGTTCCCCCCCATTGGCCCTTGCCCCATTGCCACTCCCCTAGAGTTTCCCTATTGGTTCCCTTACCCTAGTCCCGCCTTTGCACCGCTCCTGCGCCCTCAGACCATTGGTCTCTGATGCTCCCTCTGCTCCCGTATAAAACCCTGGACCTTCCATTGTTCCTCGTCTTCATCCCTGGAACCCTTCATGGTGTGACTGCATTAAACTCCTCTCATGGAACCGTATACGGAGACCCTTCCTGGCTCTTTACAGTCTATTCATTCCTGGAGCCATCCACGTCTGTGTGTGTGGACGTGTGTGCAAGTGTGGTGGCTGCACAGAGCAGCTTCCTCCTGGAGACACTTCTGGGAAGGTCACGGCACTTCACTATCCAGCACCACATCACAACAATTTGTGAACTCCAGATTTGTGATGGAAGAATGGGACTGTACTGTTGAGAAATACCACTCTTTGAGCATATGCTACTGCCTTTTAACTGTGTACTGCATTTTCACCAGTTGTTTTGTTTGGAATCTCCAATGTGTTTGTGATTGAAGACTGAGAGAGGGTGCTTCAGAGTGTGCCCCAAATTATGATGAATGGATAGGGAGTGTAGAATCAGGACTGATAGTCTTAAATATCTTAAATGTTTAGAGAGCTTCCTTGTTAAGTTCTCTTGACTCTCCATGGTGCCGTGAACATGAAAACACAGAGTTGTATGACTTCAGATGACAATTTTGGGTTTGTTTTTTTTTTTTTTTTTTACTTTATTACTATATATATTATATATATGTTTAATAAGTATTTATAATTCTATTTTATTACATTGTTATATGTTTATACAGTGTTTTTTTAATACTTTAGAACTACCAGTGAGAGCTAGATCTACAGTTAGATATTTTTTAATATGATGGTCAACATGAAAGAAAAGCATTTTTCTTATTTGCTTATAATGGTGTATTTGCCACCACTTCATTGGGGAAAAAATTGTATGCTTCCATGGTGTTATATAGTTATGCTGTTGAAAAGAATAACTGAATATAATGAGCTTCATTATTTTAAAATTTTCACTTTAGAGTTGACTGGGAATTTGTTTTCAAGAACAACACTTCCATAATTTGCACTCTGCATGAAAAATGAACAATATATTATTATTTGTTTATGCTCTTTCTATGAAAAGGTAGTATTTTAAATTGTTCTTTTATGCCTAAAATGTGCTTCAATTATTTATAATCTTAGTTTGGGTTTGGTGTTCTAAATTTTTTCCTGTCCCCAGCTCTACAGAATATTTTAGCTGGCTTAATTTTATTATGCAAATGATAATTGTGAAAACCAGTGATGAACTTGTAATGAGAGTGATTGCTAGCTTTCATGGAAGTAAGAGAGCTTGTACTGGAGACTGCCACATGCAGTATCACTTTCTAGAAGAGCAGTAATTAAATGTAAGTCACGTAGCTACTGAGGCCTTTCATTGATTTTGCCTGAAAAAATCTTCTAAGAAAATTACCTGCTGAGATGGAGAAAATTCATAAATATTCTTTAATTGTATTACCCTCTCTTGGTCTCAGGTCTTAAGTATTTTCTCTAACTTCTGTGTTCATCAATGGAGATAAAGAAATGAGTCATTGAGAGAGAGAAACCAGAAGAGACTGTTCTGAGCTCCCAAGAAGAGAAATATTTGCATGAAATAGATCAAATTGTAAATGAAGCAAAAAAAGAGAACATTAAAACACAATCCCAGCTCACTGAAAGACATGTCCCATGTGGTGAGGAGTTTCCTCTTTCACATTTTAATTAGTAGTAAACATGTCGTTGACAATATGGCATGTAGGTTTCCTAATTTCAGTGATTCTGTATAAAAGTAAACCTTTCAAGTAACAAAGACATGTTTTAAGCCTTATTTTATCCTCTGTTGCGATTCTTAAAATTTTAAGAAAATTCAGAGCAAATGTCAAAAGGTTGGGATAAAGTTTTCTGAGACTGCATTGCATTTTAAGGCAAATGCAAAGTCCTGATGAGCAAAACTATTGTAAAAGAGAAGAGTTCTGGATGCATTTTTTAAAATCAAAAATTGAAAAATTCTTTGGTAGCTGAAATAGTGTATGTAAGTATGTACCTCAGAATCAGCAAAATGGTATTGTATTTGGTGCTATTCACATTGCATCTAAAAAAACTCCTGTTGCTTTCTCAGTAAACTGAATGTATGGGAAATATTCAGCTTTGAACATTAGATTAGAAATAAATAAAATGAGATTGTCATTAGAATCTTAATCAAATCCCATGTAATGAGTGGCAGAGTTCAAACTAAAAGGGCTACAACAATTGAATTGGAAGAGATGTTTCTGTCCTCCTTATCCATCTTATGCATACCTACATTTTTAAAAATATTTTCCTGATGTTAGAAGACATGTCAGTCTCTAGCAGTGGAAAAATACACGTATTCAGATTAGAAATATTACTCAACACTTTTCCAGAGTGAATCCTCCTCTGCTTCTTGGTGCACATGAAGCTGAATAAACAAATCTAAGAATTATTTCCGTTCTGAGAGAGAATAGATGCATGTCCAATCTATCATCACATTTTTGTTCAAATACATTTATTTGCTGATGTTCATGAAGAGCAGACATTTCTCGATAAGGTAGAACCTTTATGAAACTGAAAAACAGCAATTCCACTTGAAGAATTGTATGACTCTGATTTTCTTCCCTGGCATAGAGTAGCATGGCAATGGGTTTATTCCCATGCTGAAGTATTACTCAACATGAAAAAAATATGAAATAAATGGATCCTAAATTAGTGCAAAGTGAAGACATTTCAAAAGAAAAGGATGCTAATAACATAGTAAAATCTCAGTTTTCTCAAGCATCAGTCAGTATGTATGCGACGGTTATAGATTTGCTGTAAGGTACATAATGAAAATATACAATTTTGATTTAACTGTAGCCTAGGATAAACAAGGATACAAGTTGCATCTGTGTGTCTAACTCCATTCTTAGATTGGGTAACCTTTATGTACATGCAGTAATGCACTGAAAATGCATGGCTTCAGATGTGCAAACCGCCTTTGGGCTGCATGGAAAAGTAATTACTTTTGAGACAGATAAAGATTAGAACAGAGTGCTTTTCACTTTTGTATGTTCATGTTCTTCTATAAAAATACTCACTATGAGCATTTTACAAGGAAATAGCAGTGCACGTTATTTTCAGCATGGAAGTAAAGAGCAAGGAATAGGCAAGGAACTCCTATGTTATAAATTGGCAGATTTGCCTGGCACCTATCTCAGATAGAAATCAGGGCTTTTAAAGTTGTCTAGAGAAAGGGGGAAAAACCCCAACAAAACCAACCAACAAAAACAAGGAAAAAGCTGAAATTATGAGAATTTTATCTACTTAAAGGAAATGGACAGGTTTTGGTTTGGTTGGTTTGCCTTTTTTAGAAATTAGAAGGCATGTTTGATTATGTGGAATTTAAGCTAAAATAAGTATTTTGGAAAGGACAGGAGAAAAGGCATTAATTCTGGAATATGTTACGAGCAAACTTGTGTCAGAATTTGAAGGAAGTCCATACAGCAATGCAGTTTACTTAGACTTTTGGGTTGAATGTCACAGGCATCAGAAGGATCCAGCGGATCTACATAAAATGAAGATTGTGCCAGAAGGTGAAGTGAGAAACTAAATAAAATCCCCAAATAAAACATCAGCTAAACTAGGCATTGAGATGCTGGGAAGAAATTCCAGTGGGAAGATAAGCCTAAAGAGAAACTCAAATTTTAAAGGTTCTGAGAGGTAAACCACAGAAGTTTGAGATTCTCAGTTGTCAACACTTACTTTTCGCTAAAGACCACAAACCATAGGTGACAGAAGTGGGACATGTTTTGGTGTCAGCTTCAACCAGCTTTATTAGTAGTATGAAAGAAGATGGTAAATGGTGACTATTGAAATTCACACCATTTTATTTCATTCTCACACGGGTAGCAGGATATTTTGGAGTTGGTAAAATCTTAAGCTTACACAGCTAAACCTACTGCAGTTTATTTGTCAGATCCTTGTAAGAGTGTATAATAAAGACTCAAGAGAAAATAACCCTAATTCAGCTGTAAATCATTAAGTGTTTATATATATAACAAAGACCTGCCAGATTGTGTAAACAGATATGTAACTCAGAGAAAAGAAGGGAAACAAGGATGTCAAGAAATCAGTATTTTGTACCAGGAATGAATAAAAAAGGATAGTTCAAGCATGGACAGAGAGATCAGAAATATGAAATATGAAATATGAAATATTAAATATGTAACTAGCAAAGGATCGTACTAAACCCAGAATATTTTATAAATGCTAGAAATAAATATACAAAAGAAGGAATGGCTCAAGACCTAAAAAAGCTTATAGGTAAATGACAAATAATAAAAAAAGAAATTTATTGAGATAGAGTTAGAAAAGTGAAGTTTCATGTTGCCTGGACTTTTAAAACAGTTAATTTAAATCACAAAGGAATTAAAGGTGTTGGCCAGAGCAGAGTAGCACATCAACAAGCTTTAGGTTAGCTAAAAATGTTAAATTAAATAGGATGGATAGGAATTTTCTGCAGCCATGAGTTTTTAAGAATTCATGGGGAGTGAATGATGAGGAGAAATCAAAGAACAGAATATCGCTTTAAGTAGAATATAACTTTAAAAGCAGAAATGGAGATGTGTGCAATAATACTAAAGTGGCCTAAAGTTACTTGCAGAAAGATACAAGCTATCAAACTGCATGTATGTAAATGAGAAGGTGAGGAGTACCTGTTGGTTCTTTCAATAAATAAGTTGAATTCAACATTTTCTTTGACAGTATGTGGGAACTCATGAGCAATGGAGAAGCAGTCATAAGTTTCAGTAAGCATTATCCTCTCTTCAGGTTCTCCAATGCAAGTTAAAAAGCAAATACAGAGCTGAAATTACTGTTGTGTGAGTGCACAGCTAGTTCAAAAAATATACTCATTTTTTGCCACTGGGGGCTTTCTGCCTTGCTGGGTGGTCATGCCTATTTGGAATGACATGTCAAAAGAGTTTTCACGGTGCTCTTGCATACCAATATATTCAGTAATGATTTTAAGAAATGGGTAGGGAGTACACTTGTAAATTCTTGGCGGTTAACAGCCAGATAACAAGGTTTGCAAGTGGTTTGACAAAAAATACTAGAATTCAAAATTATTTTGCTGCAATGGAGAAATTTTTTACAACCTATTAAAAGGAATTAAAAATTGGTAAAGACAAAATACTTGGCTTTAGAGGGAAAAACCCCCACCTAAAATTAAATTAATTAAGAGACAGGTTTATGTTGTTTAAATCAAAGTAAGATTATGGGGAAAGATTCCACTTTAATAAATTTTTGTGTGGTCTGTGATTAGCATAGTATTCTTCATGCAGTAATTAGTTTGAATATAATTTTTTGACTGCTGGCTTATCCAAGCTCTCTGTTACCTGGGCTGATACATTAACCACTAAATTATCCAGTCTTAATAGGAATTTGTTAAAACCTGTGTATTTAGCCCAAAAGGCTCTCCATTCTCTCCCCCCCCCCCCCCCCCTAATTTTGGATTAGCAACCAGTGAAGAGACAGAAAAATAGGAAACTTTGTTGGAGCTGGAGAATTTCAGTAAAAAATATAGTAATTTATTCTGCTCCAATTCAGGTTTAGCTATATCTGAAACAGCTCAAGTTCATCAAATTGGTAGAAGTATTTTATGTTTGAAGTTGCTAACAAAAGCATGTTGAAAACTTAATGTGTTACACTTGTGACTTATGTGTAAACCATAAATAATCTTTCTGTCATTTGGTTGTAAATGGTGACTTGCTACTGAACTGAATGTGGAAATTTGAGGGCATGCACTTTACATTATGCATGGCATCATGGAATTATATTAGGAAGTGACTGCCATAAATAGCAGTAAATAGCACTTTAGGGAACAACAGCTTCAGAGCAAAAATCATTGCACCAAGAGTCCATGTGTTTGCTTGTTTTCTTTTACAATTTAAAATACCTTAATAGTTTAATTTCAGAGTTAAAAATGAGAAGGTAAGTAATGGTCCAAGATAAACAGAGATCAGGCAATATCAGCTGGAAATAAACACAAATCCTTTTAGATGCTGAATATAACATTCTAGCTTCTGTATTGTTGATTGCTATTTGTTTCTTCTAATAGATTTTCAATTCTTGATTTTGCTTAGGCTTTGTACCACCTGGTGCATTAGAGAAAGTAAAGTAAATCTGCAGAGCTTGTATGAAGACACTCAAAGTTGCCATGTGACAACCCCTCTTGGAAAAACAAGTTTTGAATGGAGTGCAGTAACATTTAAATTGCTTTTGGAATAACATATAACCAAGGTCATGCAGATCTGGACCCATTATATCAAACCTAACAAGTTACATCTCAGGAAAGGCCATCCAGCTTTTTAGGTTCAAGCTGGGGCGCCTGAACTTCATTCATAATGAATTGGACTAGAATTATGTATCTTAGCACCATATGTCTGTAGGTACAGTGGTGTTATGATTATAGTAAGAAATGTACTCTGGCACTATAATGAATTGTTTTAAAATGCCATGAAAAAATAATGACGCTAACACTAGAAGAAAAAATAGAATAATCTTATGTTCTTTCAGATGCTGGAAGTTGAGTTTTGCAGCATCGCACAGGCTTCCTTTCAGGGAATGACACAGTATAGTGTCAAAGTCATAGACACAGTATACATGTCAAAGTATTGATGCTTTCCATTAAGGCATTCTTGAGCATTATGTTTTTTAGAGCTCTTGCAGGATTTTATTAGAAGAGAACAATCCAATATGTATTTTCTATTGCTAGGAAAAAGAATGCTTTCATGGGATCATGAAAACATTTTCACTCTAAGATAAAGCCAAGGAGATGCAGATGATGCCAAGTGGGAACTGCCTACAATCTCCTCCACTATGACTAGCTAATTTCATCCTATGGCCAAGGGGTATTCCCAGAACAATACAGGAGTGAATGAGAAGCTATACAAGTAGCACAGTGAAGAGTGCCTGTGCCTTTTCAGATTAACTGCTGTGTGCTCAGTAAGTTCCCTGTACAACAGCCTTCCAGCCAGGATCAATACAGCTTGATTCAGGCAGGCTCTTCAAAGACTTTGTAATCTCAGTCTGATTCCCCAGATTTCGGTCTTGCATTATTAGGAAAGAATCAGGTGTGCTTCCAGAACTGTATTGAGAGGTGATCATAACCCTTAAGTTGTGTTGTACTTTCCTACATGTACCATACTCTAAAGCAGTTGGAAATAGTGGCATTTACCACTGTTTCGGTTCAGTGCAGGACATCTGACATTAACTTAGGCCTGAAAATTCACATATGTTTCAGTGCATCAGCTACTTTTCATTTAGACTTCCAACCCTGTGGTGGCCGGTTAGCCTGGGGTACAAGGAACAGAGCGCGTTTGCAGTAAGACAGTCCCTCGCACCAGAGAGTTCTGTCTAGGTCAGAGTGAGGAAAGAAGCCTCTCCCAGAATGCTTTGTTCTGTTACGGTGAACAGAACAAAGGATTCTACCCGTTCTGCTTCCCCGGTTGGCTGCTGGTCACTCCGCCTCTTTGCTACCTTGTATGTTCCATGCCATAGAAAGTTCTCCACTCCAGTTTCCCCCCATTGGCCTTTGCCCCTCACCGCTCCCCCAGAGCTCCCCCATTGGTTCCCATTCCCTAGTCCCGCCTTTGTACCACCCCCATGCCCTCACACCATTGGTTCCTGGTGCTAGCCCCACTCGCATACTTAAGCCTGAATTTTTCATTGTTCTGGACCCTTGCCTCTAGAGCCCTTCACAGTGTAGAAGCAATAAATAGCTCCTGTGGAAATGTATGCAAAGACCCTTCCTGCCTCTTGCCGCCGACCCATATTACTGAAGCTATGTGTACGTTTGTGCGTGCACACGTGTGAGTGTATACAGCTGATCCTGCTGAGTGGGTTTGCTTTGGAGATGCCTTTTAGAGATCGCTACACCTTGCGCTCCGGCACAGAAGCTACAGAGCCAGAGATAGCAATACAACCCTTATTAATGCACTATTGTGTTTGAAGTTTAACAAAGACACATTTCAGTCCACTAGGGGAGAGGGGCTACTGAAAGGCTATACTCAAGGCAAAATCTGTGAGACAACCCACCACTACGGACGTAAATGAAGTACAACTGCTTCTTAAGTTTTCAGGGTTGCAAAGATAATTTAAAAGGTAAAAATGTTCTACAATTTGCTTATGTTTGCACATTTTAACCACACAGGATACCTATTCTGTCATAACAAGGAGTGAATCAAGTTGTGATACTATTTATAAGGATTAGAAATACAGAAAAAGGAAAGAAATTGCTAGGTAAAATTTGAACATAAAAATATTTAAATCTCTGCTTCTGTATGTGTGTCTTGCATATAAAATTCACACGTTGAACAAATATTGCTCTGAACAAACCTACTGTAACGTCACAGAGGATGATGACATCTGGTAGTGAACAGGTGGAAATTTATATTCAAAAACTCAAGTACTATTTGACTTCCCATGTGAAAGTCATGTTTTGAATGATTCAGAGTAGCCCAGACAAGATTTTTCATTCAGTTCATGTAGGATGAAGTCTAAACAGTTCTGCACTTCCATGAATAATATTTTCAAGCTTTTTGAAAACTTTTTTTTGTCTTTTTCTGAAGACATGTTACAGGTGAGGATCCACCAACTCAGAGTTTAAGGTAGCTCTGTGATAATTCATAAAAAATTATCAGCTGATATTTATGAAATGTAGAAATGAATTCTGAGCCTGCAGCACTTCTGAACCCTTTTTTGTTCTTGTTCATTATTAATGCAGTTGCCATCAGACTGGGTGG
The DNA here is from genome assembly GCA_003713295.1 of Parotia lawesii. Taxonomy (NCBI): domain Eukaryota; kingdom Metazoa; phylum Chordata; class Aves; order Passeriformes; family Paradisaeidae; genus Parotia; species Parotia lawesii. Next base: position 44,241 of record RAHM01000590.1, on the reverse strand, counting down.
AACTGTTGTACTGTGAGTTTCACAGGAATTGTCATGGCCCTGAGTGCATCCTCTCCCGTGGAGGTTTAAGTGTTGGGGCTGAGGATCATATGGCAGCTATTGATAGTGCAGCTGAAGGCTGCCCCTTCCCACTAGTGACCTTGGAGAGAGATTCCCAGGTGGGAATAACTGCGGGGTAGTTGCAGACAGGGCCGAGCCACTGTCCCTGGCTATGTTGTTGTCATGACTGCCTCCTGGCTCTCCATCCCTTGCAAGGCAGCTGGCCCTCATTGTTCCATGACACTAGGGTCCAACATATTGTAATCCAGCATTAAATTTCCTGAAAAACATGGGAATAATTTCATTTTCCTAATGGCTAGCTCTGACTGATGTACTAACTGCTCTCCTGCCTTTCTCTACAACTCTAAGAGTGCTGCTTGCTGCTCCCGTAAGGAAGCAGCTTTTTCCCTCATTGCTGCTGCTTGACTTGACACATTTAGTAACTAGCCCTCTGCAGTACTCTTAGGTCACCTATCTTTCACTTTCAACCTGTTTGCAGTTTGGCTCTGTACATGTAGTGCTTCACAGAGAATCTTGTTCTCCAAGTGTATCTGGAACTAAGATTGGTTGTCTGTCTAAAGGGGTAGACTGAGCAAATTTAATCAGGTATAGAATTACAGAATGGTTTGGGTTGGAAGAGACTTTAAAGACCATCTCCAACCCCTCTGCCTTGGGCAGGACACCTTCCACTTGATGAGGTCTCTCAAAGGCCCATGCAGCCTCACCTTGAACACTTCCAATGATGTGGCATCCATAGCTTCTCTGGGCAACCTGTGCCAGTTCCTCACCGCCCTCATAGTAAATAATTTCTTCCTAATCTAAGCCTACCTTCTTCCAGTTTAAAGTCATTATCCCTTCCTTATTCTATCACTACAGGTCTTTGCACCTTCATGGTTGTTACAGTCTGTTTTTTAAAGTTACTAGAAATGCCTCTGCCAGAATTAAGGTGCAAATGAGACCCTATGCCAAAGTCAATATATGGGTTTTATCTGATTGCAAATATGAGAGAGAGAAGAAAAGAGAGAAAAAGGAAGAGAAAGAAATAGAAAAGAGGATTCCCAGCTCCTGTAGTATAATTGATCAACTTGCACCCTGGAATAACTGTGAATAGATTTGTTGAGGATATGTGTTTTCCTCTTTTCACATTTAGTTACAGTTGGAAGAATTTTGTAGGTAATATTCCTGCTCTGCTGGAATTCTAAACATTATGAAAAATTATCTTTTATGATACAAAATTACCACAAAACACATTTGTTACGAATGGAGAGAGAAGAATTTAGACAAGTCCCTGCCTTTGCCCAGGTTTCTGGCAGTAGATAACAGCTTCATTGAGGTGGCCAGCACCCCAAAACCCACTCACGTTTGCAGGTTCTTAATAATTACACCATGAATTATTTATTGAGTACACACAAGGAAGAGCAGACATAAGACTTTAAACAGACTTCTCACTACCCAGGATAAACAAAAGAAACACTACTAGTAGGTTCATAAGACAGTGCACAGTAATAAGCACTACAGCTAGTGAAGAAAGAGTATCGATTAGGAGCTAGTGTCACTTATCAATGAATGATAGGTGTGTGCAGAAGCCTCCTTTCACTCAGCTTCTAGAAGAGTAACTTGATGTCAACATCTCGACCTCAAGGAGAACTCCCCACACACCCAGAGAGTGTGTAAAAGATTTCTGATTTTATTAAATCAGTGGTCTTCTATAGTTCGTAAAAGTGCTGTGTTGGAGTGAAAGCTTCTCTGGATTCAGGCCCAGAGGAAAGCCAAAGCACAGGGGTTGAATTAAAACCTTTGGATAAGCTGAGATACATGAAGTCACACCAAAGTGAAATAGAAATATAGATTTTTTAACTTTTAGTAGAAATACATGCTAAGTGCCTTAAATATTAAAAAGCTGCAGCAGAGACCTAAGACACAGTTCTTGCTGTAGCAGTGTTGCCTTTTCACAGAATTCTTTACTTTAGACAAAATATAAATAGAACTATACTGTTCACATTTTTTAGATAGAGTGTGCACATAAACAATAAGAGCTGATAGAAACTATATACGCAAATCTGTGTAATGCTTGTGTAATACTTGTGTAAGACTTACGACTGTTAGAATGAGACCAGGATAGGTTAACAAAACTAGAATTGTGTGTTAATCTTATTGGTCAATTAACAAATATAATCCACACTTCTGTAAGAAAAAAACTACTACTACTACTATTATAGAAGAAGCTGGTTTGCCTGCTATTGCTGCTTTTGCTTGGCCTTATCATGTAACCCCCTTGAACTCTGCCTTCAAGATGCTATGAGACTATGAAATAAAGAACTTAGCAGAACAGCAGCCTCCTCTACTCTCTTTTACCCTGGTCCAAGAAGGAAGAGTATCCCATCAGAAGCTCAACACTGTGTCAGTCAGAATTTTTGCTTATCCTTTCCCATGCATTCAAGGCAGGATGTTTATTGCTGGCTAAGGATGTTTTCAGCTGAGATAACTAGGCACAAGGCAAGCTATTCCAGCCTGGCTTAGCAGATGAGCTTCAGAGGTGAAAGGTCCTGTAACAACATTTTCTTACAAAGGGTTCTCATGCAAACATATCTTTATGTCAGGGCTATGCTCTGTTTTGCAGGAGACAGATTATAGCAGTGTTGTAATTTAATCTTGACACAAAACAGAAACTGTGGCTTTATTACTGATGGGATGAAAAATTAAATTAATTCCCTTTCACACGTAGTGATGTCATCCCAAGTACATTTTTTCTTTTTAATTTTAGAGAGTAAATTGCCCTCATCACATTCTGCACCCACAACTAAAAAGCATTTGTATTGCAGGATGTGCTATTATCACCACACTGACTGGCACAAGTAAAAGAAGCAAAGTAAAATCAAAATGTTCTTCTAGGACATAGGAAACTCAACAGTACCTTAAGGATATTTGGTTGGCTTGAGAGCTGGTAGAAGATGTTTTTGTATTTTATTCGTATTTTCTTTGCAGTTCATAGTTAACCCTCCTGGTTTAGGAAGGGGGACTACTATTTTCCATGTAACATTTCTGTATTTTGTTAAGATTCTTTAGTTCACTAATCAGTAACTCTGAAAAAATTAGCCAAATCATAATAATTCTAAAGCCTTCTGAGGCAGAATCGGGAAGGTTAGTACATATTTGTATGATGTCGAATATGTATAAATTCTTTTACCAACTCTCAGGATAAAACTGTACAAATTATACACCCATAAAACCTATTCCCACACTATTTTTCAGTAAAAAGACAAAACAAGCTAGACAAAAAAGCAAACTTAAGAATATGTAGAATACTCTAACTAATATTTGATCTCCCAGCAAGTCACTTGCAATGAAAACACAAACAAATTACAAACATTAACAAAATGACAATGCGAGCAGTTATGGTGACAATTTATATTTCATTGGTTTCCATGCAGCTCCATCTCATGTGTTGGTAGGTTCCTGTAAAAGGAAAGTGAAAATTTGGTCCACTATAGACCGATTATTTAAAAGAAGCAAAAACTTCATCTAGGTGTGAATTTGCTGCTTGCAGTTTCTCTGCTCCCAAATTAGTTTTCCTTATCTTCAATGCAGGGATGTTTGACACTCCTAGAAAAAAGAAAAGAAACAAACTTCCCCAGCAAAATATGCCTGAGTGAAACGAGTTGTTAATTGCATTAACTTATTTAGGTGGAGGTTTAGCTTTTATTCTCTGAAGTGCTTGTTGCACCACTTTTGTTGTTTCCCACAATTTTTCAGTGGGGTCTCCTCCGATTGGTTTCATGGTTGGTGGAGGGAGTGAGACTGCTTTTAAAAGTTTTGCAAGAATTGCAGCCTGTGAATTAGGGAGTGGTTTAGGCATTTGAGTTGCCTTCCTTTCAGGGTTTTGGTAGGCTTCTGCCTTTCACCCTGGAGCAATTAGTCTTATCGGTTTGCTCCTTTTACTCCGGTGATTTTCCATTTGGACATGATTGGGTTCAGTGGCAAGCAATGCTTCTGCTTGAACCTTTTTAGTAACCAATCACCTTTCTAGTAACTAATCGCTCCCTGTCCCAATTTTTTGCACCAAGTCCACCCCAGGTAGAGAGGTGACTAACAAATTAACCAAGGAAGGACAACAAAATACTTTCTTTACACCGGCCACCCGGGACAGTCATTTTCCCTTATAGTTTCTACGCAGGGACAACACCATCCCCACAAGGCAGCAGCTGCAGAATTGGCCTCAGGATTTGAACCTGCCAATTCTGGTCTCCACACCATACCACAGACTGGTGCAGGTGGTGTTCCTTGCAAGATAGGAGATGCAGAATTGGCTTCAGGACTTGAACCTGTCAATTCTGGCTCTTCACAACAAAACAAAGGAATTAAACCCCCAAATCAGTTTACTACAACATCCACAACTTCCTCAGAGAAAGCTGCATCAGACTCCCCAAGAGTTTGGGCCCTCACAGATGAGACCTCAATCTCCACAACCCCCTCAGAGAAGGCTGCGTTAAAATTCCTAGGAGTTGACTATACCAGAAAAGTCAGTGACTCTTTCCCAGGGGATGCCCAGTTTCAAACTGTTGCAATTAGTTGCTAATTTCCAAAATCTCACTTCTTGCCCTGGGAAGGTATCTCATATACCAAAGTTACATTTCTACAAAGTTACGTTACAAACACCTGAGTAGTCTCTCTCTCAGGGCACCCCATTTAAAAAATTTTCCAATGTCCTACTCTTTACGCCTCAAGAGCACCTAGTGTTTCACAAAGTTACAAAGTGCACTTTACTTAAAAGCAAATAGACAAACAAACAAACAAAAGAGTCAGAGAGGGTCAGAAAGGTAGAAAGGTACCTTACTTTGTTTTTTCTGAAGTTTTCCTACAGAAGGAAACCATATGAAATAGTCCCCTCATAGGAGACCATACTATTGTCAAAGGCACTTCGGTCAGAGAACGCTACCCCGCTTGCTGCACCAAAATAAATGTTACGGTCCAGTTTTTAAAGCTATTAGAAATGCCTCCACCCAAATTAAGGTGCAAATGAGACCATATGCCAAAGTCAATATTATGGGTTTTATTTGATAGTAAATATGAGAGAGAGAGAGGAAAAGAGAGAAAAAGGTAAAGAAAGAAATAGCAAAGAGATGGGGGGACTGGAAAATGTGACATAGAATAAAAGAATGTCACCACTCAATGGATCCCATCGGTGTCCCCATGATCCTCTACAGCTAGTCTTCTTGGTGGTGAAGGTCCTCCCAAAAAGCATAGAATCCAATGGATTAATATATGCTCAGGCCTGGTGGGAATGCCCAGGTACCTCCCCCGGGGGGAGCCAGTCTCTTGCAGCCGACTCTGCATCTGTTGCATCATTTTGCATCACATGCATTCCTGTGGTGCAAGGCCTCTGGGGAGCATTTTGAGGGGATCTTTGATGGATTCTGACACCCTGTCAGCAGCCTCTCACATGAATGTCCTGTGGGTGTGGCCCTCCTGGGGCTGGGGTTTCACAGCTGGGCTGGTTTGTGTAAGGGAGGATGGGTGTTTGGTGCCTCTGACCAGAGGTTACACCACATACCCAAAACCTCCTCTGCTCTCGACTGGAGGGGAGTCTGTGTAAACCTGGCCTCTGTGGGCTGTGGTATCCCCCACCCCAAACCCAGCCAGGGATGATTCTCTGCTGTGTTTGGCTTTCTTTTGGATGCATTCCTTTCCCTTAGCCTTGTTTGTTTCTCCCTAGACCTTAGATGACTGACCAAGAGTATCTGCTTTATCTTATCTAGGTGGCTTCACTCACAGTCCGAAGTTCCAGTCAGGCATCTTCAAGGAGGGGTGGGCTTCTGTGGTTGTAGCTTCTTTATACAGTTTTTGCTATAGTGGGCGAAACTCCTTCATAACAGTGCTTAAGCATGTTGAAATGGCATGAACCATTTCAGCCCCTGACAATGGTGAAAACCAGTTTAGTTCAATAGGCTTTGCTGAAAACTCATCGTCATCCTTGGTAAGTCACAAGGAGTGAGAAGATGGAGAATGAATACTGCTAGGGGTAGGTGGTAGCACGGTGGGAACTACAGCTTAGTTGTGCCTTGTGAAGGATTTCTGTGGTTCTCTTCTTAGGGAGACATCTGCCTTCATTAATATGGTAGATGACCATGATTAAGTGTGTACTGGGAGCACATGTGTGTTTGGACAGTCACAGCCTGTTTGTCATCCTGGCATTTATTGCAAAAATATGTATTAGAATACTTAGAGCAATTCTTCTTGTTTAAATTAAGTACATATTTATGTTACTTATGGAAGTAAAGTTTTTACAGAGAAGATCCTGCTCAAATAGGATTGAGGAAGTAAGATTGGTATAAAATTATAGAGACCATGGCAGCTCTGTACAGTACAAGGTAAAAAAATTACCTAATATCTACATTAACACTCCCTCAACATCTCAGCATAACTCCTAATGCAGGAATCTGCTGCTGACAAAGTTTCATTAGGGAGTGGTTGGTGACAGTATTAATTAAAAATGTGTGTATGTATTAATAATTTATCACAGTTGTATATAGTGGGCAACTGGTACCCCATTAGCTCTATATTAATGATGATGTTTCTATGTTCGTTCTTTTTCCTGAGAGATCTTTGATGAGCTTTATAGCTATACCAGTGAAAAACAGTTGAATTAAATGTAACAAAGTGAATTTGTTTCAATGTGATACTAGATACAATTTTTTAAAATTGAGCTGGGCTACTAATATTATGTTGTTCTTAGATAATGTGTTAGTTTTGCCTGAAATGATTTCTTTTTCTTTTGTAATAGCATGGATTATTATTGTATGAGATCTGAAAGTAGTAACTGTGGTAAGTATCTGACCTATTTTTAAGCTTTTTTCTTCTTACTGATGCAAGGCTGAAAGAGCTGGTAAGCCAGCTAAGCAGATTTTTGCAAACAATGTTTGTCTCTTTCTCTGAGTAGGACTCCATGTGGTTTCCGTGAACTCTAAGAAAAGCTTAGAGTGACTTGAATCAATTGAAATGAGTGCCAAGTTATTGCATCTCTTCTAAAAGATAACGTGCAAATCTCCATGCTACATAGCATCAGCAGTGCAATTAATAACCCCAGATTAATGGACTGTCCAGGTACAATGAAATGAAATAGGCAATAATGATTATATGCAATTACAGACCAAAATTGCTGGGGCAAACCATGAACATATATGAAGAGATACACTACAGTTAAGTGTATTCAATACTAAAAACATAGATTGTTAAACTCAAAAAGTCATCAATTCAGTAAGTTTCCTAAAGAGTGATTAAAACTTCAAGAAAAAATATGATCTAAAAATTATTTTTTAATTAAAAGTATAAATGTGGCGCAACTCTGCAATTCAGTGTATGAATCAAGATTCACCAAATTGTGACTGGAAACATAGTTTGCCCTACTGAATATAATGAACTATTTTTTGTTGACAGTTGTGGAAACCAACAAGCTGCTCTAAAAGTTTGACAGAGCTTGACTTGGACACAATCACTTTGTACCCTTGAGAATTCGGTTTGTACCTGTGAGAATTCTAGCATCAACAGAAGCGAGAAACCATAAACATCAGATGTAGAACGCACAGCTGGTCTAGGGAGGCTGATATTTGCTTTACGTTGTTTTAGATGGGTATTAGTTGCAAGTACCCAGTAGTTTTGTGGGATGTTAATGTAGAAGCCAATGGGGACACAGCATGAATGCCAAGAAACTGTATAAAAGAGGCTTTGTAGTAATAAATACCGTCCTGCCTGGCTCCATGAGTGCATAGGCAGGTTTGGTATTATAGTCAGTAGCAAAGGGGCGGGAAGGAGATTTGCTTTTCTTTCATTCCGAGAGTCTATTACATGTTTACCCTCGAAGGGCACACAGGCAAATCCAAGGAACAGTGGCTCATGGAGGGTTTTTCCTGGGGCTGGGGCCAAGGCGGGATCAGGGAACGGGGACCAATGGGAAAGCTCTGGGGGAGTGACGAGGCTGAAAGCCAACCGGGGAATTCAAACCAGGACAGATCATACCAAAGGGCAATGAA
>RAHM01000590.1:0-34546 GCA_003713295.1 Parotia lawesii | reverse complement strand
GCTTTCGGTTTCGGACTGGCCGCGTGGCTCGTTTGAACGTCTTTTTGTTTTGGTGAGGGGAAGCAGGCAGGCACGGGCTGGCGGGGGGTCGTGAGGGGGCTCGGTGGCAGCGGCGACGGGGGAGAAAAAAAGTGGCTGGGCACGCGCCTCCCCGTCCGTGCTGCCGCAGGGGAAGGGAGGTCTGCCGTCGGTCAGCAGACCGAAGGAAGCAGCCAGCAGCCCTCTGTCTGGGCTGAGCATGCGGCTTTTTTGCAGAAGTGCCACCGGGACACCCAAAAGCGGCGGGACAGACCCGTCTGGCACCTGCCTCTGCCTGTCCACAACGTCCCAGGGCTGTCTAAAGCACTCCAGGGAGTCCTCGAGTGCCGCTCTCTCCGGCAGCTGTGGCTCGTCGGGGCTTTCTTTGGACCTCCCGCGTGGCCGCTGGGGAAAGTGTGGCTTAGGGCTGCAGCCGCCGCTGAGCTTTAGGGCTCTTTTGGCTGGCTGTTCCGGCATTCCCCTTTGAGCTTGGCTCTTTCGCTGCTCTGGGGTTTCAGCTTGGGGCTCCTCCGACCACAGGTGGAACTCGCTGGGGTCGTGAGGCTGGGGTGGCTCTGCTGGCGGCTCACTGCTCCCCCGCCCGAGGCTCAGGCCGGGGCTGCCAGGGAAGACAGGGGTATAGAGGAGAGGCGGTGTCTGCTGCTGGCAGGGGACTCCCGACGGGGGGAGAGGGACCCGACACAACACCGATCGACGCATGGGAGGGGCTCGGGATGGAGGGAGCGCACGTGGTAATGTGGGCGGAAGCGGATGGGGGAGGGGGAGCGCGCGCAGGTTAAAAACGCTCCAGTTTCGCCATGTGGCCGCCGCCATTTTGAGAAGTGGACGCGGAAGAATTGAACACAAAGGAAGCAGCTGGAATCGCGGGTCGGACCATGCTGCTATGACTTTGGGAAAAATTTGAAGTGGGGAAAACYGGGGAATTAGGTATAGGGAAGGGGTTTGGGACAGAACTCGGAGTAGCCTGGCCATCGCTACTCCGGGCAGAAGACAAAGGCAACAGAGAGAGAGCAGGCAGACGGTGGCAAGCCTGTGCACAAGTGCAGGGTCTTTCTCTYGGTTTCCCTTGATTTAGGAGAAGGGAAACAGGAACACAGGGGTAGGGAGACGGCAAAGAGTTTTTTAAACTGGGATTAACATTTTTAAACTGTTTTACAAAACTATCAATAGCTTTTGCTAGCTGATAAAGCAAATACCCTTTTCCCGACAATAACAACCATCGAACAAAACGTTTTAAATACTCAAYTAACCACTGCTTAAATAACCACTGAACAAAGTGTTTTAAACCTTCCCTAGTATARCGAAAATTTTCACGAACAAGGACTTTTAAAACTGGGAGAAAGACTTCCCATAGGAGACGAGAGAATTTTGCCCCCATCTCCCTCTCTTCCCAACCCTCGAGATAAAAGGAAATTAACAAAAAAGGATACAAAAGYGACCCATTTTACCTTYGGGGGTCAAATAAAAGTCTCGAGGGTGGTCCACTGACTTAGACCAGTCTTCTCTTTCCCTAGAAGATTGTTGGTCTTCCCCGCAGAGATCCCTGATTAAACTCAGGGGTTTCTTTGAGGTAATGGCTGCTCAGAAAGGCGACTTTCAATTCCAGCAGCAAAGCTGGAGACGCTCGTCATGGTCAGTTCGAGGCTGCTCCACGTTCTACACCATTAAATAAATACCGTCCCTGCCTGGCTCCATGAGTGCACAGGCAGGTTCGGTATTATGGTCAGTAGCAAAGAGGCAGGAAGGAGATTTGCTTTTCTTTCATTCCGAGAGTTTATTACATGTTTACTGTCGAAGGGCACACAGGCAAATCCAAGGAACAGTGGCTCACCGAGGGTTTTTCCCAGGGCTGGGGGAAAGGCAGGATCAGGGAACGGGGACCAATGGGAAAGCTCTGGGGGAGTGACGAGGCTGAAAGCCAACCGGGGAATTCAAACCAGGACAGATCATACCAAAGGGCAATGAACTCCTGGGGAGCCCACTCTGATCACCCCAACACAAAGGCATGTTCACTGGCTCCCACATTGTAGAATTAAAGATGCTTTTTACCACTGCCTGGAGTTGTCAGTGTATACATGTGTTGTGACCTGCCTCAGCTGCGACAGACTGTAACAATTATTTATTCTCTTGAAATTCAGAGCAGTTTGCAGTCATCAAAAGAATCTGAACTTGGTGATTAGAATTAGTCTATGTCAGGAATAAATAGGAGAATGGAAACAAATCTTAATAATTTTGTAGAATAGAACCTGTGTCCAATTTTTAATTAGTTTTAACCAGCTCAAGGGTGAGATTAAAGCTTTTAATGAATGTGTTTACTTTATCCCATTAAAGAATGAATGAAACAGTTTACAAAATTTGAGTGACCACACCTAATTGTTTAGTTTAATGCCTCGTAAAATGCATGTGGTTCTTAGCAGACAACATTTTCTAGACCACAGCACTTCAAATAAATGTACTGAAATTGTAGGGACAGTTGCGATGTTTTTATTTCTTTGATTGTTTGCACAAATATATAAGTAAAATGCCTTTAGGTTGTTAAGTAGCTGTTACTGTGTTTACATGCATCTATCAATTTATTATGAATTTGGAAGCAGCTCTGAAAAAATTAAAACCTTGGTTTTTTTTTTTTATTTTGTCGGAATCCACAATTCTGTGTTCTGTAGAGTCTGATGGATGCAGATAATAAAATAGGTGCTGCAGGAGGTCAGATCTGGGATTTAAGTAGTAAAAATGACAGCAGTTTTAATATAATTTTATTCACTTATTCCTGTATTATCTACTTGTGAAACTCATAGGATTGCTTAGATCTGGCTAGGTTTTCCTGACAGTGCTTTTAGTTATTTAAATATCCACTCAGCTGCTGTCATTCTTATCATTCCACTGTAAGGAAAGAAGGAAGAGCTTGTTCGTCGTCTCAGTAGTTGTTTTTTTTTCTCAAAACATACTTTCCTTGTAAGTGTTGCTTCTTCTTATGCAGCACTCCCTTCACAGCAGTTTGAACTGAAGGAAGTCTGACAGAGCCTTGAGAGGAAAAGGCCCTGTGTGGGGAGCATGAGGAGTGCAGTGTGCAACCACTCAGGTCCTCTGCTTCTGGAATTTGATGCCTTGAATAAACTGTTCACCAAGCTTTCTGTGACAGTACTTCTAAAAGACATGGACACACTTTACTTATTACAGTCCAGCCTAGAATACTTAATTTGTTTCCAAAGAGCTTTGGAAATTGTTTTAGTTCTGCTGTGCAGTAGTGCCGAAGAGCATGTGGTTTTGCTTCTGAGGATCAGTTTTCTCTGCTGGGACCAGGACTGCCATTTCTTTAATGTTCCACTGTCAAAGCATTCTAGCATGGGAAAACATAGTTCTCATTATTTGCGTGCTGAAGTATCGCTGTGCTCTAGTGACTATCAAAGCCTCCTTCATGAGTGCTGACCTGGCATCCTATTATCATTTTTTTCCATGGACAAGGCCATCTGTTTCTTCTGTTGATAAATCGGCTGGAAATATTTTGGCTTTCTGGTGATAAAATATAGTCTGATGATACAACCTAGGTGTTTCTGAGAAAAATGGAATCATGTGAGTAAAAGTCTAGCTCCTTGGAACTTTTGTTAAGAATTTCAGAGGAGTCAGGACACTAGGTTCCAAGAAATTCCAAGAAGTATGTTTTCAGACAGACTTACTAGAGAGCAATCAAATGCAAAATGCACATAATTTGATACTGAAATGCATTTAGTAGGTGATGATCCTTGTCAAAAGCTTTAGTGTGAGTACAACTAATATCATGGTAATTCTAATAATATACTTGGATGCTCTAAAGCTGAAGAATATATATAACTAGATTTAAATTTAAAAGGTATTTAAAATTGTTGTATCTTAACCTCGTTCATGTGTAGGCAGGTGTTTGACTGCTGTTGCTGTAAACCATAGGGCTTAGAGACAGGTGATGGCATGGCACAAATTCATTAAAACTTGTATGAAATATTTTACTCAGCTGCCTCCTTTTTTTTCCCCTGACTTCCTGTCCATATATATAAATGTAGTATTTTACCTAACTTACATATGAAATTAAGGAGGATCATTGTTCCTCTCACCGGTGATTTGTGTGCTGTAGTACTTGCATTTTACCTTTTGCAGGTCACAGCCTGCTTTCTTGTACAGGCTCCAGGATGGAAACTAGTGCAATTAAGTGTTGATGTTGCCACACTGGGTCCTTTCTAGGCTTTTACCTTGAGTTTCATATTCTCCTTTTATTGTCTTCATTTGAATTTTTCAAGTGAGTAAAAATTTTCAGCGAGTGATTTTGGCTTAACAAGTAAATACATTGAATAATATGGAAATATTTGATCTGGAAAAATCAAAGAACAAATAGTTTCAGTGGAAAATAGCATTTTGTTAAAACAATGGCAATGCAAACTCACACATATTATAAATGTCACCCCAGAAACCAAGCTGATGGTTTGGTATACGTTACTGTTGTGTAAAATATGTGCTTATGCTTCTCTAGGTTGAAAGGCAAAGTATTTTATGTCTGAGACGTCAGTGATTCTAACTGAGTGAATGTTCAAACACTACTCTTCTTGGAGAAGGGAAGAGAAATCTCAGACTGGTTCTTAGCAGAAAAATATCCTCATTGCAAAGGCACACATACTATTGCCAACTTTGTTAACTGTCACCACCAAGAGCAATAGGAACATAAAAAGAACCATACTTCACCACTTGAGATGGTTTATTTAGGTCATATTTGAAGTTTATAAGGGAATTTTTTTCCTTCCCTTTTTGTAACAGTTCTACAGCTAAACCAGTGTATTGCAAGCCTTCCATTACCTCTTGAAGTCTTAGTGGCCATAAGAATAGCAAATAAACCTATTTCTCAGTATTTCCAAGCAATACAATTTCATTCTTATTTGATAAAGGTAAATATTCTAATTAGTCTATTACAAAAATATTGAACATTACAGAATACATACACACAGTACAGTACTATTTTGTATTACACAGGTCTATCAGTGTCAATATCTGAAGAATATTTGATAATCTACAAATGTTGGAATGTTCTTCTTATGTAACAAACCTCTCTATTGAAATGTCAATTTCACCTAGTGAAATGAAAAATACACTGGAAGATGAAGGCTCTCACTTTTGAGATCAGGACTTGTCAAATAAATCTGCTGTCCAGCCTACATGGTAGGTCATGGTGGATATCCATCTGTGGAGATATTCAGAACGCAACTGGATAGTGTCCTGGGCAACCTGCTTTAGCTGAACCATCTTAAGCATGGAGATTGGGCTAAATCTTAATAGTTACCTTCCTCCCTAAATGATTCTGTGTTCTGTAATCAGTATTTACAGGTGTTAAGCAGTCAGAAAAACATTTGGAGTAACGTTGTCTGAGAGCTTGCATATGATACATGTTATTATTTTCCAAGTCAAGTAGTAGATTTGTCACTATTTCAATTTCTGCGCTAAAAATATGCAATTTGTTTTACTTAGTGGAATAATTTGGGGTGTTGCTTTTGTTCATTTTCATTCAGGTAGACTTCTAGCTCAAGTTAGAAGTCAGAGCAGTTGAGTCTCAGTATATGATTTAAGTGAGTCTTTTCCCTGACAAAATTTACATTGCAAGGACATATTGCCTATTTTTAAAATTAGAAGAGATGCTAACATTTACCTGTTTGTTATGGAAACATTAACATGAATAAATGAAATATTTTGTGTACACACCTCTTTAGAGAAACAGGAAAATAAAGGGCTATTTAGTATTAACCAAAGTGTGCAAGGTGTGGGAAGAGGAAAATATTTACAATCTTGTGAAAATTGTAGTTCTGTTTTACCTTTTATCTAATAACACAGCTGCAGGATTTTCTTGTCTCTGCCAAAACCTCCAGGTGTTCTTTATTACTCCCTCATCTGTCCTGATGCAATGCTTGCAAATCATTGCAAGTTTGATTATTGAAATGACAATGGTTGTAGTGAATACGGGAACTCCTTTCTTCCCTTCTCTATTCACTTTGGTTTTGTCACTAAATTCTTTCATGCTTTTAGAGATTTGAACAATACCCTTTGTCTGTTTCCTTACAATAATTTTTATCAAATATCAGTTTATCAAATAAAACACCAAAACAAACCCTAAATATTCTGACTTGATTAACAAAGAGCAAAATGGAATCCCTATGTGTTCGTTTGTTGGACATAACATTGGACTATATAAAAATTATTTGTTAAAAAAAAAATCCCTTCCATGCAGGTGCAGTAAAGAATCCGAATGTACTGTAGTTAACCTATCCTGTTGAGAAGAATCTGTCACCTGGCATCCAGCTTTGATTAGAATTTTCAGTGCCCAAACAGGCACAGCTTTTACTAATGTAGTAATTTACATATCATTGTAAGAGCTGAAAGCTGTATTTTGAGCAGTAAGAGACCCTGGAGTGTACAAGTGAAGCTTGAAAGGATGTTGTAGTACTGTACTTCAAACTATAGACATTTTTGTAAGTTTCTGTTTCAAAGCAGGCCTAGTCTTGTAATTGCATTAAATAACCGTGGGAGAAGTTCTATTACACTGCTATCAACTCATGTCAGTAACACCCACATCAATGCAGAGTGCTTCACAGACCTTTTCCTGAAGCATCATCCTTTTCTTCGAGCTTTTTTTTTAGTATAGTTGATCATACACTACTATAGTATTTAAAATATTTTAAAATACAATTTTTAGTTGAAGGTTTATGGTTTTACTTCCATATATCTAAGCAAGTAAATAGTCTATCTTCTGAAGTGAAAATGACACTTTTCTGTGCCTTAATTATGCCTCCCTGGATGGGGAAGATTTTCCAGAGTCCCTGCCTGGGCCCAGTAGATGAATGGGACTTTTCACTCTTCTTGCTTTCAGATAGTTGTTTATTAAAACTTATCAGAGAAGCAGAGCCACAGACGTGACCCAAAGCAGAGAATGCGAGAGAAAAGGCGAATTATCAGGATTACACAGCCTTTTAAAGGTAAATCACCCAATGAAAACCCAAAACGAATGATATTTTTACTTTACCAGTGTTCAATAAATCTCCTTGTCACGTAGAAGGAACTGCAGAATTTTTCACCCAATCCTCTCAATCCACTTTTGCCACATAACATGGAGTAATAGACGAAGAAGAAGAAGAAGAAGAAGGTCTGGAGAACAACAACAATCCTCCATTTTGAAGTTTTTGCTTTTTATCTATTTACTATATTAACAAACCCAACACCTCTAAATTTTCACCCTGATGTTCTATCACCTAGTTCACACCAGTGTAGATTCTGTTTCTTCCCAGAGGGTAGGTAATTTTCCCCATGGACAAAGGTCAAAGCCAGCGTTGTCCAGGGGGGTAGAACCCTTCAAAACAGGCAAAGAAATATTCCCTGCACTTTGGATTCCCACAGAAAAAAATGTGAACCTTTTATGTCAGTGAGGGACTTAAAAAAAACCTGTGTTCTTATGTTTTCCAAAGAAGTTTAAAACCAGACATTTTTATGTTATCAGAAACAATGATTTCAATTAGTATCTATGATTGTCCAGTAATTCTTTTTATAGACTGCCAGCTGCATGCTAATGCAATTAAATAAAGGGCAGTGCTGTGGACTGACATGATGATCATCTTTTTGGCAACGTAATGACCTTCATATTGATGACTTAAGTAAAAATCAAAACTTGTAAGTGTTGGTAAGTAGTATGTGGAATAATATACTTTGACAAGCTAAAGCAAATTAGTATGTTAAAAAAACTCCAAACAACCTCTGTAAGATTATTTTTCAGAATAATTAAAATCATGAGTACCCTTTGTTTTGAAAAAGATAATTGCTTAACTGACTGCATAAAAATTTGACATTGTTTAGTCACAACACAAAATTGACACCACAGGGTTTTTCATCTAAACATTTTGTCTTCATTTGTATTTGTTCATACCTACTGCTCACTGATCAATAAGACAAGTATTGGTACAATAGGATCATAAAATCCTGATAAAGACCTGAAATAAAGTAACTATGTTTCAGAACAAGTATGAGAGTCTTGGATGACTCATACTGAAAATTTTTGGAATAAAGAAATAAGACAAAGATGATCCAACATAGGGGGCATACAGTACTTTATAGATGGCAGCATCCAGTTTTAAGTTTTGGATAACAAGCATCTATCCCTAGCAGTTGCCACAGGATCTTTAACAACAGATATCAGAAATGTTTTCCTTGCTCCAGTGATGTATAACTATCTGTCTTGGTTCTCTTTGACACAATTCTCAAGCCACATAAGTTAAGAGAAAACACATCCTAGATAAAACTTGGACAGTAGAGGGTGTATATTCAGTTACCAAAGATGGAGGCATTTCTCAGTCATCATTAACATCATTAGTGGCACCATAGGTTCTCCATTATTACTATGTTAAGGTCCCATTATGGAAGTCAGCATTTTTACCGATAGTTAATATCGTTCCTTGCCTGGCTCTGTGGGGTCCCGTGTGCCCCCACAGATGCCTGGGCAGGTTCAGTTTTTAGTCAGTAGCAAAGAGTCAGGAAGGATATTTGCTTGCATTCCGGCATGAGGATTTATTGCATCTTCACTGTCGAAGGGTCGCAGGCAAATACAAGAACGACGCCCAGCTCCGGGTTTTTCCTGAGGCCGGGGAAAAGGTGGGATCAGGGAGCGGGGACCAATGGGAGAACCCCAGCAGAGTGACAAAGGGCCAAGGCCAGCAGCCAACTGGGGAATTCAAACTGGGATAGATTAACTTAACAGAACCATGCATGGGAAAAGCCTTTTGGTTGCCTTAACATAAAGGTATGTTCACCGGCCACTACAAATAGTCTCTCAAGTTTCTCTCTCATTTTATGAAATTTTTTGATGTTTGTTTGTGTTTGGTTTTTGGTTTGTTTTTGGCATGGTTTAGTTTTGTGCTTTTTTGGTTCTTTGTTTTTGTTTTTGTTGGGTTTTTTTTTGTTTTTAGTGTTGGGGATTTTTTTGTTTGCTTGCTTTCCCCAAGGAGAGGGAGTCATTTTCTTAGACCGCAAAAATACACTTTTCATTGTGTTGTAGCTTGGTGTTTGTCAGGAGCTGACACAGATGTCGTAAAAAATAGTCACTTACTATTGAGAGGTAAAAGAGGATATTTTATTGGGAGTGTTGGTGTACTTCTGTGGTATTTATAGTGACTGCCTCATGGTGTCCAGATGGAATTTAAGATGTTTGTTATGACCCATAAAGTACTAAATGGCCTATCAGGAGTTAAATCTCTCCTCATGCTGTTCTGCCACAGCTGCTACCAACTGATATGTAAGAGACATGATACTTGGCAGGACACTACCCATGAAAGCTTTTTCTCTTATCCTCAGTTCAAAGTAGTCTGAAACTGGCAGATTTCTGGGAGGTCTGCAACACATGTGTGACATGTCTTTTTGGAGGGGAATAGAAGCAGAGGCAGGAGGAAGCAGGCCTCTTTCTGAAATTTGTAGAAGACGCTGAAATGCACTCGAGATCTTAAATGTAGTAATTTTCTGATTAATTATTTTAGTTTGTCAAGTAACAACAAATAACATAACTGTACCTCAACAGAAGAACCTTGCTAGTTGGTAGCTGGAAAAGCATCAAATGCATCACTGCTCTTCCAATGTATTGTCATATTTCTAGCCTTCCCTTAGAATGATGATTAGCAAACATGGTAGCAAACAATTTACCAAGTCTACAGAGCATTAAGATTTTATAATTCACTGTACAGAATAATTTAATCTAAATTACATTTGTCGAAAGTATCAGCATTTCTATGCTATATTCTTTATCTTTACTTATTTGCTGGTCTCTAGAGACAGGGGAACTAACAAAGTGGGTACTAGGCAATATTTTGGAATGATGATCATTCCACTATGCAGCTCACAGGTCTCAGAAGTGTACCTGTCTCAAGTTATATTTCCTCCTCTACGGAGCACAATTAGTCATAAGATTGCAACTAATTAAACCATATCTAGTTTAATCCAGTAAGGACAAATTTGTGCTTGGTATCTGATTTTGTAATGCATATATTTTTTTCCATTTGAAGAGTTGGGGAAAACATGCAGTTTCCCTATCCATGCCCAAAGAAATCCATTACAAAATCCACTGATGCAGTGCACGTTGAGAGTGAAATGAGCTGAGTTGCCTTACAGTGTTAGGGAAACAGAATTTTTCAGACATATTTCCATATTATACATATTATAGGAGCAAAGCAAGTTTTGCGTTTCTGCTTCAGAGATAAAAGACATCTTATTTCACAGTCTAATTAATTTTAAAAGAATGTGTATCACCAGAGAGTAAAATGGTAAAAGACAATGGAAACATTCAGTAAGCCTGAGACACTATGCAGATATTCAAATAATATATGGGAAAAAAAAAGAGAGAGGGAAAAAAAAGAAAAAAAGGGGAAAAAAAGACTACTTAGCAATTTCCCCTCTCTTTCAGGATAACAATTACTCTGAAAATGAATTGGATGTGGATACCTCCTGTATCTCTCTTAGCTGGTAAAAAGGTGTTTCTTCTGGACAAGAACAAGAAAGAAAATCCTAGAACCAGATTTCATAGAAATAATAGATGTAGTTTTATAGTGCAGAATCAGATGAATCTCAATAGAAATAATATTAGGGGTTTCAAGGGGTTTTATCTCTAGTTAAGTATATGACTACTCTTCAGGTAGGCCTAGCAAAAGGAGAAACCCTGAAGAGGTCAATGGATTGCCATTTTCAGAAATAGGAAATTCACAATATTTTGAAATTGATGATTTCTGACATGGTAATTAAAATGTATTTTTATTAGCACCTTTTTAAAAAAAGACTGATTTAAATTTATCATATTTTCTTGAATTAACTAAGCATCATTTAATTTCTCTTTGGAAACTGGCCACTTCTGCATTATATATTAAATATAATAAAGTAAATACACTTGATAAAAACATGAACTTCGGGACCATCTTGGGGTGACTCTTATCATGTGTATCCCCTATCAAGCTCTATGCCCAAAAAGTAATTTTGTGCCTTTTCTGTGCCTTTAAACTGAGCTTGAGAAAAAAAAACCGAACGAACTTTTCAAAACAGTTTCTCAAAGACACAGAGATACACTCCTCTGCGTTCTCTGGCTGCAAGTAGCACGGAAGGAGCACCCTGCTTGCTTTCTTCAGCCAGCTGGTTTTTTCCTTCCTGGTGTGGGACAGAGAGCTGAAATTTTGTTTCCTGAGACTTTGGTTTTTCCATTTTTCTCTTCTAGACTGTTTCAACAACATCAGAACACATCGAGAGAATTTCCTTCCCGAGGTCCGGAGGGGGTGGGCCCTCGCCGACCCAGCTCCGAAGAAGAGAGAGACCACACCTACAGAAAGACTCTGAAATCTTCCCAAGTTTCTCTCTATAGCAAGAGATTTCATTTCATTATTTAGCATCATTATCCTTTTCCTGTGTGTTTTGTTAAAATAAATAGTTTTTATCTCTTTCACTTTCCTTCGAGGAAAAATTTCCTTTTTTTCCCGAACGTGGTGGGGGGAAGGGTAGTTGTAACCTGGTTTTCTCTCAAGGGATATATTACTAGATTTTGGCCAAAGAGGCACAGGGACTTGTTTTGATAAGTGCTGATCAGTGATATGTTCAAGACTAGCTTGCTTTCAAAAATTTGAAAAGCTCAACATCAAGATGAAGAGGTGATTTTGTTTTGCAACAAAAATTTCTTGAAATTGCTTGAGAATATTATATTCAAGGTTAAGCTAATGCAATAAAATAAGGATATTGTCCTGAAACTTTATTGTTTACCTATTCTGAGATTAACTCATGACTCTCAGTGGTTGTATTTAAAACACATCTATAACTTCTCAACTGTTTAGTGTATTTTGGCAACTTTCTCCTTAGAATTGTATTATGTGAATTTTGATGGCTATACATTTAACCGAGTGGAAAAACACACTTAAAAGCCTCATAGAATAAAGCTCACTTCCTCTTTTTTGGGTGTGCAGGAATTCAGACAGTCTGAATTTTCAAGAGAAACACAGAGGCTGAGAGAGAATATTGTAGCCCTCTCTGTGTTGGTCACATTACAGAACATGCAGTGTGTGTTTGCAAGACTGAGAGTGTGGAACAAGCTCCATTTGTGTTCCTGCTCTTGCTCCTGGCTTGGTCCTTGCAGGGTATCCAGTGCAATTCCAGCCCCTTTAGGGTTGCATTGCTAGGTGGAGGCATTGCTCAGACAACTCTGCCTTTTTTAGGCTACCAGAGATGTTTTTCAGCAGGATATTGTGAAGTGCTAATTGCCAAATGGCAGGGGTCTAAGTCCTGAACTGCTAAGTGCCTTGGATTGTAATGTAATTAAACCTGTGTAGATAGCTTAGGACTGAACATTTTGTTAGCTGTGTGCTTATAATTGGAATGAAAAAATGTATGGTCCAGGTCTTATTATATTCTATTAATGTAGCTGTTTTGGCCCAATTATGCCCCTCCACACCATCCCCTGCTGTCCCCCTCCAAGGCACTATAATTATCTGCCTGTGGAATACCTTCAAACTTTATGTTGGGTGACACCTTATAGAGCTGAAATTTGTTTCAACAACCATAAATTTTCCCTCACACCAAAGGTCTTTCTTTACAAGCCGCAACCACTTCCATATTACTGTTCTTGAAATGCATTTCACTCTGTGCATTCTCTGCACAGTGCTTAGCAAATAAAAGCAAATTAACACAAAAATATATTGCTTGAGTCATGCCAGAATTTTCCACAAAATTACCTATTTCCTCTTGAAAACGTTTACTATATTTCCCCAAGCTCCTTCTCTGTCTTTAGAAGCAATGCAACATATATTCTGAGGCAGCAAAGAATAGAGCATGTGGGACTTTCTTTTAGAAACGAAGGAGCATAGACAGCATTTCTTGGTAAACCTACTCTGTACATACTGCAAAAACTAAAGTCTACATTTACCATATAGCAACACAGAGATTTCTCTGAAGACCCCTTCTTATGAAAGTGTAAAAGGTGGACTTCAGCAGAAATACTTTTTAGCTCCTTGAGTTTTCCCTTAGTGTGTTGTTTTCCTGATGTCATTTCTTCTATTTACAGTGAACATTCATCTGAAAGTTGTTTTCCTTTGGCACAAAATACCACATTTAAGAATATTTTAGTTCCGTTTCTTGGTTTCTAAATGTGTTTTTAAATGCTTACTAGAGCACCAAATGCCATTTCATGGAATATTTTAACTAACACATCGTTTGATGAAATTTTTGTTTACATTATCTGATTAAATTCCTGTTGATGAAATATCTATTTAAAAATGTCTTTATTATGCAATCAGTATTATAATTAAAATTTTCATCTATTCATGAATATACATCAAAAAAACCCTTGTAAATATGTCATCTGACATTTTTATCGTGCTCCATAGTTGAATGGGAGACAATATTGTTTTCTATATAGCTGTGTTATCTGCTGGTTATATGATGAATGCCCAGACAAATCAAACACTTCAAAAATTATGCCTCTCAGGTAGTCATTCACAGTTTTTTATTATATCTATATATCTATAGATTGATTATGATGATTGTCTTGGGGTGACTCTATGATGTGTATCCCCTATCAAGCTCTATGCCTAAAAATTAATTTTGTGCCTTTTTTATGCTTTCAAACTGAGCTTGAGAGAAAGAAAAAACCAAACGAACTTTTCAAAGCAGTTCCTCAAGGACACAGAGATTACACTCCTCTGCGTTCTCCGGCTGCGGTAGCACGGACGAAGCACCCTTTTTGCTTCTTCAGCCAGCTTTTCGGGTTTTTTTCTCCGGCGTGAGACGGAGAGCTGAACTTTGTTTCTTGGGACTTTGGTTTTTCCCTTTCTTCTCTTCTGGACTGTTTCAACAACATCAGAACACATCGGGAGAATTTTTCCCCGAGGCCCGGGGGTGGGCCCCTCGCCAACCCAGCTCCGAGGAGGAGAGAGACCACACCTACAGAAGGACTCTGAAATCTTCCCAGGTTTCTCTCTATAGCGAGAGATTTTATTATTATCCTTTTCCTGTGTGTTTTGTTAAAATAAATAGTTTTTCTCTCTTTCACTTTCCTTAGAGGAAAATTTCTTTTTTCACGAACCTGGTGGGGGGAAAGGTGGTTGTAACCTGTTTTTCTCTCAGAAGATATTTTCCTCCAAATTTGTCCAAACCAGCATAATGATGAAGTTTATATCATTTGTGCTTTTGAAAGAACAATAATAAAATCCGCATAAGAACCTTGGAAAGACAGACCTGAAAGAACAGAACAGAAGTGTTGCAAATTTTCTGACTGCAGAGAACAGTAAAAGGCATATAATGGTGAATTGTTATATTTTCCATACTGGGGAAGGACCACTGGTTCAATGTTGTGCATGGTGAGGTCACTTTTGAAAGTTTAAATGAGTTAACTGTTGAATAGATCAGATGAGGAAATTCTCTGCTGTAAAACTTTTGTTGCTCTTGAGGAATGTAAAGCAGATGGATATTGATGCCAAATGATTTTTGTCATTTTTCTTTTATATATTCTCTGTATTCTCTACATATATACTTGTATTTTTCTAGGCAGAAAGACAAAACACGTTCCAAAGCCCCTATCCTATCTTGGTTCTTTCTGAGAACCAAGGCCGAAAACCAGCTCTTTGAGACGTATTTTCATCAACAAAGTTTAGGCCTATCTGAGGGGGGAGGACTTAGCTTGAACTGGGGAGGAACTGCATCACTTGTGCTCTTAGTTGGTGATTTTTGTCAAATACGCTAATTTGCTAAACTTATAAAAACTGTATTCACCCTGTGTGAGCGGGCTTTTGTGGACATTTTCCATATCTGCCCCTGGAGACCTCCAATAAAGACCAGCCTTGTATTACCTGTGTGTGTTGTTTCATTTATAGGTTCCTTAAGGCATCCGTTTTTCTGGCACCCCAGACAGGACAGGAGGAGACCAAGGAAAACAGACACAAGACTTAAACAGTCTTACTTACTACCCAGGATAAACAAAAGAAACACTGCTAGTAGATAAAATACAGTGCATGATAAAGAGACCTATATTACAGCTAGCAAAGAAATAGACTAGGAGCCAATATCACTTACCAATGATGATAGTGGTGTGCAGAGAATCTCCTAATTCCTCTCAATACCAGGGAAGTAACTTGACATGAACGTCTCCATGCCAAGAACTCTCTACACACTAAGAGAGTGTATAAGAGATTTCTAATTTTATGAAAAATCATAGCCGTCTTTTATAGTTGTAGAAGGGCTTGTGTTCTGCAGTTATTAATTTTAGGTCAGCCTTTCTCACGCACAAGGCAGAATGTTCATTGCTGACTAAGAGTGTTTTCAGCCAAGATAATTCATCACATGACAGACCATTCTGGTCTGACTTAGCCATACGTGACGGGGAAATAAATTTCTGCTGTATCAGGGGGTGAAAGGTCCTGTCACAGTCAAGCAGAAGTCTTTCAGCAGGTTATGAAGAGTTTCCCAGTTATAGTACAGCCAGAAGTATTGCACTTTTACATCTGGTATTTCCAAGGAAAGAAATGGAAAATAAAGCCATCAGGTAATGTCTACATTGTGATCCTGTAAGAGGAAGACATGCAGCTGTATGCAGACATACCTTTGTCTTATCAAAAGCATGAAGAATGTATGTGATGAATTTTGAAAGTTTGTATTTATATATTTGTTCAGGGCACTGTAGAAATTAGAATGTTTTCAATCTTTTTGAGAAATCTCAAGCAACAATATGGCCATTCTTCGTTACTATAGCCTTAAGTTATTTTAGTAACAAATTATTAGGTAGTTTATCTCTTGTGCAAGGTTTGACATCTGAAGTTATCATCATACAAGAAGTAAAATTAACTAAATAAGTCGATTATTAAATATTAATATTTTTCCTTAAAAGATTTCTGGAGTCCAGATGAAAAGTATATTTTTTAATTAGATTAGAAAATCCAGTAAACCATTTGTATATATTTGGTATATTTCTCTTTATTCCTCTTCCTTTATAGAAGAATGATGTTAAGGAGACTTTACAATTACCGTGACTTACTTAACTTTTGTGTAAACTGGTGCCATGGTATTTTCCTGGATTTGATTACTATGGTGAAATCCTTTAAATATTGGGTCTTTAGTTGGTATGCCAGTGAGAAGAGAGGGGAAGAAATATCAAGTTTGTAGAATTAAGTTACAAATCTATATTTCTTTTATATTTGCATGAAAAGTGTAAAATGCACCAAGAACAACTGAGCTGCTTTGTTGATTTCATTTTTTATTACATGTACAATGCATTTTTCTAATAATAGGAAGTACAATACACTGTAACAATGTATTTTGTATTCATGTACAATACACTGTAACAATGCATTTTTCTAATAATAGGAAGACATATAAATTGCACGTTATTATACAGTCACAAGCTGGCAGAAAATTCTTATAAGCATAGAGTTAATCCTTAGAGAGGAGGAAGTGTAGTTATAAGCACCTTGTATTTCTTATCTGCATTTCTTGTTTTTTGCTATTTCATACTGTGATAATGCTGCTTTTCAATGTCAGTATTTTGATTCAACAATAGAGATAATATAGAGGAAATAGCATCCCAAGTACAATTTTGACATTGGCAGTATTGAAAAGCAAGAGGTATTGCTAAGCTCTATAAAATGTTCATTACAAGAGGAAAGATACATTTAATAAATGAATGTTTCATGCCTATTTCCACATGATACAATAGGGGAAATGTATTAACATTCATTACCTCAAAGGCAAAAAAAACCAAATCAGAATTTTGATAAATTTTCTTATGCTAATCAGCAATTCTCAAGATAAACCTGAAGTGCCTATGATTGGAGGGCAGAAGTGCAAGAAATAACATCTGTTTTGACTAATGTAAAGAAAAGGTTAGATTTCAAAAGTGCCTGTTTCTATTAGTATTCTTCTAAGGATAGAAAGAAAGATAACCAAAACTGACTTAACCTACTAAATTAAGAAGGAATTAAAATACGTGGACCACTTACAAAATTAGCAGGAAAAAGACTGAACTATTAGTTGGTTTGGTAACCTGCTTGGACATTCTTACATCCAGTTTTGCTGTTCCAGGAACACTTCATCTGTCTACCAGAATTGAAAGATGACCAAATTTGAAGGCTCTATTTTCTGTCAAGACCAGATCAAGTAAATTTGAAATATTTTTATATTGGCAGACTGGTTCTTTAGAGGTAAATGGATAATTTTTTTTCTTTAATGGATGAAATAAGTCTGGTTCATTCTTTAATAACTAAGAATTTATCTAATATTATCCACTACCAATTTCCAAAACTACCAAGTACCCTGATAAACACAGGCATGATTGTGTCTGTAACAGCCTTTTTATTGCACTGTATGTCACTGAGGCAAATAGGGAATCTTGAATCTGATGACAATCAAATTAGATGGAGAATAAATAGGGACTGATTAATAAAATCTGTTAACTTTGCTAGGTAAGTCTGTGGTCAATAGTCCTATAAATAATTAACGAATGCAGCAGCTTATGCATGTAGAAATCGAGAAGTATAATGTACTTTTATTTATCAAAGTCAGGACAGTTTCTCTGTACTAAGGACTGGAACATGAGGTGTGGAGGGCTGTTCTCTGAGGAGATATTCCGTATGCCTTTTCTTAATTTAGATGTTCACTTCTGAGCAGTATCTGTGTATCTATGTAGTTTAACACAGTAATCTTTCAGTAGCTGTACAAATTTCATCAGCTTTATATCAGCCTATTACTTTAACTTTATTGTAACAATATAATCTTTATTTTAAATATTTCAAATAAAGCAGCACTAGCCAACCACCCAGACAATCTGTCTTAACCAAAAATCCCTTGTCTTTATTACTCTTTCAGCAATAAACGAGAACAATGTGATGTTCCGTTAAGAAACTAGCTTCTTTATTTCAGATTTCAAACAATTTACTTCCATCAGGCTCATCTTCTAGGCTTTATTCTTCTGAGTTTATATTTAAAAGGATTTTAAACACTTTATTAGGGTTAAGATCTAATCATAAGTTAGAGATGGAACAAAATCTGCCGGAGTGTTATGAACCACTTAAACACAGAAGACCAAAGGAAACTAAGTCTCTGTGAATAAAAAGGATGGGACACAGGAAGGTTCAAAATATACCCAAAAAAACATGGTTAAAACCAAACAAGGTTAGATGTTGATGCCAAATAAGTTGATTTATTTAATTTTATAGTAAAGGAAGCAAAAAGGACGGAAGAAAGGACGGAAGGACAGAAAGAAGGAAGGACGGAAGGACGGAAGGACGGAAGGAAGGAAGGAAGGAAGGAAAAGAGTGTTCATGGAGGGATGGGCGGACAGGGAGAGACTGACGGGTTAAGTAGAAACATATCGCCCTTCTGAGGGTCCAGACGATGTCTCGTTGTTCCCCTCCATCTGGTCTTCTTGGTGGTGACAGTTCCCTGCTGCTGAAAAGTGTAGAATCCCATGCATTAATATATGTTTGGACCAGGTGGGAATGCCCAAGTGCGTCCCTTGGGGAGGGCAAGGCAAGTTTGACACTGTCCCTTGCAGCACTGTGGATCTGTTGCATCATTTGCAGTGCTCTGGTGCAGGGTATGGGGACCCCTTTGGCGGGGGGCCTTTGATGGGCCATGACACCCCCTCTGCTGTCCTGTGGATGCAGCTTTCCCCAGGGTGAAGGGGCCCCACAGGCTGAGCTGGTCTGCACAGTGGAGGATGGGCAGCCACTGCATCTCACCAGAGGCTTTTTACGACACCCAAATCCTCTCCTCCTCCCTGCCCCCCCTCCCCCGCCTTGGTGTGAGGGTCTGTGAAAGCCTGGTAGCTTGGTCTCCACCCCGCAGGTGCTAAGCTTGATCCCTTAGTGAATGTATTCTTTTCCCCTGAGCCTTATCTTCATCAATGAGCAGTCCAGGGCCCCATTCAGGGTTTTGGTGATTTTCTCTGCAGCTTTTGTACAGTTTTGCTATAATAGGCAAAAGTTCCTCATGAAGATGTTTAAGCCATAAATTATAACATGCAGTCTCCGACAATGAGGCTGGGGATGGATGAATTATTCTTATGATTTATTGTTCTTTAAATTTAAAAAAAAAAATTCTTAGTGCTCCAGCAACTCAGAAATCTTTTTGTCTATCTGTTAAACCAGAAAGCACCAGTATGAAGAAAAAGCTCAGTGATATAAAATACATGTAAGAGCTCTTTACAGAAACATTCCAGTATGGTTTATACTGGAATTAAGGGCCTAATAAGGAAGAAAGTGAATTTAATTATAAAATGCATTAATGAAAAAATTGTCTTAGATGAAACAACTCTAAGAAAATACAAGGACAAGCAAACGACCTTGATATCAGAGTTGTTGTCTTCTACCAAGGGAATTGCTTTTGAGGGGGAACTGAAAGGCTGGACATTTACTTGCCTTCAAATGAGACAAAATGGAAGAAAATACTTTCACTTAATTCACAGCAGATGAGAAAAGGCACTTAAGCAAATGAAAGATGAAGGCTACTGTGAATGAAATTGTCCATGAATAGTTTCATAAACATGAAATGATTGCTTCTACCAGCAGCTAGAAATGAAGTCAAGATAAAGAATTTTCTGCTATGTTATTCAGAGGATCTTATTTTATTTTTAAAAAGTTATACATTTTTCTGAATGGCTGTAGACAAATCACTTCTTGTCAGTTCCACAAAGAGAATTGTTCAATTTGTTACTGTCAATTTTTAATATTGTTCAAAACCATATAATAGTTCTTATTCATGCATGGGGATTAACCAAACAAGGACAGATTTGAGAAAGATGAACTCAAAAATACGTGATTACTAAATTATGGCATTATCTTGGGAGCTGAGACATTTTCATTCATGTTCCTTTAGGGATAGCTGTAATTTATACACAGTTTTCCTTCAATCTTGGATGAAGTACATGTTAGTCCCACCCTGTCTGACTGTGGGTTGTGCCGGTGGGAGCTCTCCATGTCTTCATGATATGTTTTAGGGGATGCGAGATTGTTAGACTAGATTTTCAGGAATATGAAAACATGACACATTTTGATTTCTGGTAAGGCTTAGGCAGTCAGAAAGTAGGTAGATATGGTGCCCAGATGTAAACATTTAGGTAAAAGTGAGTGAATATGCAAATTTATGGTAAAGTTCTGTCTTTCAAAGAGATGAGAGTAGCAGTGCCTTGGTTTTGAGGACATGGATTTGAACTATAAGCCCTCAACTCTATTTGCGAATCTAGCCAAATTTTGTGTCTCCATCCATATATGTGAATATGAGTATGTCACATCATGTGACATGACATCTCTATGAAGAGGATGCATTTATTGATAGTTGGAAGAATTTCATCGGTCATGTGCCAAAGAGCACATGAAGAAAGACTTATAAATAGATTAAGTGTCAGTACATAAGCAGTCAACATATTTGTGTTTAAGATTGCATTTGTGTTGTGTTCCAAAGTAGACCAGCTGCTTCCTCGAGGCAAGGCTAGTGGGATCAGTGGGGGTTTCCCATGGGGCAGCCATGGATCTGGACAGGCCAGACGGACAGCTGAGGGCACCTCCAGGCCCGGGAATCAGATAACGCCTCAAGGATGAGGTCAAGGCAGGAGTGCAAGCAAAGAAGTAAGGATGAGGATCATCCCCTTTGAATTGTCTTGTTAATGTCACTGAGCAGCCAGATACTTTCTGACCAGGTGTGATTTGTTGCATTATTAATGACCTTAACACTGCCCGTATCAACCTTCCCATGCTATGCAAATACAAAAAGAGACTGAAGAACAGAATTTTGTAGATCAGTATAGGAAAGCTACATCCTATCTTTGTACTGAATTGTCTTATATCTTTAGAAGAAAAATAATGGCTTTTAAGGTGTCTATTGCCATGTCTAATGTCAATGAAAAGTGAATGATGAGCTAAAGGCATTTCTTCAGAATTTGTAGGAAGCCTCTTAGCTAATATATGTGTTTTGGCATGAAATGAATGGTTCCATAGCTGGGGGCACCTTATTTTGAAAGACACATGTTGAGTCATGTGAGAAAAGAAGGGAATTTCACTTCTTGCTAGATAGTGGTTATCTATCAGTTAAGCAAACAGACATGCCGGACAGATTCTCTTGAATGATAAAATGCAGACTCACATTAATAATAAACTGAAGAAATTGATCTGAATTTTTAAAACACACTTCAATGTTATCATGATGCATAAGCGTCCTAACATCATTCTTTTTCCTCTTTGTCCAGTGAGGTAAATGGTCCTCCTCACATTCTCCACATATTTGCAGTTCAGCAATTGCAATGCTCAAAATAACATTTGAATGTAAATATCTTGTTTCATAATCTATTGCATTCTTTTGTTGATTTAGTAAGTTTACTTGTTCACATAACTTGCTGAGGAAGTTCTAACAGATTAATCAACAAGGAGTGATTAAGGCTGATGGCTTTACCTACTGTGGCTAGCATACAAAGTTATTTATKAGATGAGAGAGAAAAAGCCATCAGTTTCCACCGAAAGAGAAAAAAATTGGTAACTGCATGACAGAACTGGGCTGTGTTACTGAAATACAGTAAAATACATAAAAGAAAGTCAGAGTGTAAGTAGAAAATCATAGACATTTCTGAAAGTGCAGCACATTTTCTTCTTGAGGTTCAGAAGAAGTTTTGCCAAAGTGTTTACCAAGTCTAGTATATGTTAGAGGGAAAAATGTAATAATGCAGGAAGGAATTCTAGGGAGCCTCATATTTTTTACAAAAAGAAAAAATGTATATGCACACACATGTATATAAGATACAACTGAATACCTGAATGGTAATTTTCTTGGATTACTGGAGGCATGACAGGAACTTTGCCATGATATATTAATTGCTTAAATTAAAGTATGTGAAGTTTCACCATTTAAGGTGTAATGGCAAGATAATAACTAATGACTAATTCTTGTATATTTAATGCATTTTTCTTGCTTCCTTATTAGTAAGGATGAGTGATGCTTGTTGTTTGGCCAATAGGATATTCTGGGTTTACATTTGTGAGGGAAAATGGGCCAATTTTTAATATGATACTTTAGATAAGAGCAGTTATTAGTTGTTTATGGTAATAACAGCTCAGGTAACTGCGTTTTGAACAGGAGGAAGTATTTGCTGGTACCTGAGTAATTATACCCCTTAACTGTTATAACATTCCTATGACATCTGCCATAGAATCCATTTGCAACAGGTTTCCAAAAGAAATACAAGGCATTTAGAAGGCCTGAGAAAATTTAGGGGAATGACTTTCCTTCCCTGCTGGCAAAATGTAGAATCTTACCCAGAGTTTATATAAGCACTGAGGAAACTGGTAACACAGGGGCAAGGTGGATCTTTGCCATATACAGAACTTTCAGGGTAATGCTAAAAAATCTGTGGAATGCACAGTGCCATGGAGGGAAGGAATAAAATATATCCCTTGTTGTTTCTGTGAATGAACATAGCCAGACTAAGAATTGAGTTCTGAAAACTATCGCTTCAAATAAATTAATGGTGGAAAAAAGATGCAGTGAGGAAAGTAACACATGAAATACAGAATTTTATGTGTATCTACACAAGCATGTGCACATATATTGACGTGGTACACTTTGATTGCTGTTCACATAAAACTGCATTAGGTGTAATCTGTTGCAACACATTTTGGTCTGTTCTAGTCATTAGAGCTCATGGAGTTTACTCGTTGATATTATGTCATGTTCATTTTCTATTTTCTTGCTCAATTACTTTTAATTTCTGGATCAGAAACAAAATTAAGCCCTCAATTTTGTGTCAGTATGCTTGTAACCATCACCAATGAATTCTCATGCGTTTTTACTCTTCAGGACAATTTGCTTTCAATCCTCAATCAGTTTTGTGCTCTAATAGTTTGATTCTTCACATCATGTCTGCTTACCTTGAAGATCAGTCTTTTTTGTGTTAGGATGCATTGAAAGCTTTCCTGAAGTGTTGGTAAATTATGTCCTCAGTTTTCACCCTGCCTGTCAGAAGGTTCAGTAAGATTTATTACAAAGGCTTTTGCTTTCCTAAGTCCATGTTTGGACTATCTTTAATCAAATTGTGGCTCACTAAATGAGGCCTCAGTACACCATTCACCTTCTTTGCAGCAAGGGCATGTTGAAGGCTCATATCCAGCCTGGTGTCCACCATGGTTCCCAGACCCTTTTCTGTGAAGCTGCTTTCCAGCTGGGTAAGTTCCTAGCATACATTTGTGTCTGGGGTTGTTCTTCCCAAGACTTTGCTCTTCCCTTGTTGAAGTTCATAGGCTTCCTGCCTCTCCAGACTGTCAAAGTCTCCCTGGATGGCAGAACAACCTTCTACTGTATTAGCCACCCTTACCAGTCTGGTGTCATAAGAAATCTTGCTGAAGGAATGCTCTGCCCCATCGTCCAGCTTATTAATGAAGGTATTGAAAAGGACTGGAGTCGGTACTGGCCTAGTGAGCACATCACTAGTCACTGACCCCCAACTACTACTATTGAGCTGCTAATCACCACCTTCAGTGACCAGCTCTTCAGTCAGTTTTCAATCCACCTCATTGTCTGCTCATCCAGCCCATACATCAGCAGCTTCTCTCTGAAGATTGTATGGGAAACAGTGCCATATATGTTCTTACACTGCTTACCAAAATCCTGGTGTTTTCTGAAAACTCATGAAACTGTAAAAGTATACACACTGGATAGTACTTAACTATTTTAATAGAAGGAACACATTTACTTTCATAGAAGTAAAACCCTATTTTAGCTCTCAGTCCCTTCTATAAAAATAAAAAAAACAATTTTTTCTTCATACAAAAGAACATTTTCAGATTAATTTTATTTCATGTGTTCTAAACAATCATTTGAAAACATAAATTGATTTAATAAGCTTGCTGTGTTAACTTCAGGAATCTATCCATAAATGCTTGATGAATATTTACCATCAGAGACTGCATTTATCTATAGAAAAATGAAAGCTTTACTTTGATTAGTCAGAACAAGGATAGAAGGAAAATCTAATAATGATGGAAGAGTTTAAGGTTCAGAAATCAGACATTCTAGTATGGAAAGAAGCAAATAGAGAAATCAGGATGCAGGGAGAATCTAATAATAAGATATTTGAGTCATGTATGTAGAATATATATGCTTTGAAGAGTACAGAACCATGTGACAGTGTTATGATCCAGTTGATGAATGATGTCTCTGACCAAATTAAGGTACAAGGCCATAGGCCAAAGTCAATAGTATGGATTTTATTTAACAGTAAATGAGAGAGAGAGACGGAGACAGAGACGGAAAGAGAGAGAGAGACAGACAGAGAGAGAAAGAGAAAGAAACAGAAAAAAGATGGAGGGGAGAGAAAGAGAGTGACAGAAATAAATTAAGTAGAAAATATCACCACTTCGTGGATCCGACCAGCATCCTGTTGATCCTCTACAGCTGGTCTTCTTAGTGGTGAGGGTCCCCCCAAAAACATAGAGTCCAATGGATTAATATATGCTCAGGCCAGGTGGGAATGCCCAGGTACCTCCCACAGGGAGGTGGTGGGGCAAGTCTTACACTGTCTCTTGCAATAGACTCTGGATCTGTTGCATCACTTTGCCTCACATGCAGTCCTCTGGCGCAGGTCCTCCAGAATGAGTCTGGAGAGTGATTCAGGAGTCTTTGATGGATTTTGATACCTCCCAGCTGCCTCTCAGGTGAATGTCCCACGGATGCGGTCTTCCTGTTATGGGGGGTTTTAGAGCTGATCCAGTTTGTGAAAGGGAGGAGGGTTGTTCACTCCTCTGACCAGAGGTTATGCCACACAACCAAACCTCTCCTCCTCCCACCTTGGTAGTGGGGGAGTGTGTGCAAATGTGGCCCAGCAGATGAGCCTGTGGGCTATGGCCTTCCCCAGGGTGAACCCAGCCAGAGCTGATCTTCAGGAGAGCTGCTGGGTTTGGATTTCTTGTGGATACCTTCTTCTCCCTAGACCTGAGATAACTGAACCACAGTGTCACCTTTATCTTTTCTCAAGTTCCCTTAGGTGACTTAACTCACAGTCCAAAGTTCCCCTCAGGAGGCATCTTCAGGGAGGGGTGGGTTTCCATGGTCACAGCTTCTTTATACAATTTTGCCATAATGGGCAAAAGTCCTTCATAATAATGTTTAAGCCATGAACCATAACATTTCAGTCTCCGACAGACTGCAACGTTGAAGGAAATGAACTTGCCACAAAAAGCAATGCAGGAGCATAATTTTTATTACAGATGTTCCACGGATGGACTTAACCCAAAAGACTGCACAAGTACAAAGTATTATGACATCTGTCATGCTATCGCTTTTCCTTAAAATGTAGCTATAGCCTCATAATAATTGTCAAGTGTTGTTAAATTACTGACATCCAAATCTAAAGCAAAGAACAGTTCCTAACTCAGCCTTCTCTATTCTAGAGTATCTGTTCAATTTCTGTTAATAAAAAGTCAGCCCAAGTTTCAAGGGTAATTGCTCAATTGTTTACTTTCTTGTTTAGTGCAGTTCTTTTTCTTTTGTTTAACACCTCTATACCAGAGGTGCCATTTCAGTTCCCTTGAAAATGTTTGTATCCTCGTTCAAAATCTCATTTTCTTTTTCAAAATTTGGAAAGTCTTATGCACTTATATTGAATAGTGCTATGTTGCTCTCATTTTAGAACTGTGTGTTCCTCTCTAAGAAGGTGACCAGAATGGCATACAGTATTGTAAGTTTTTCTCACTAATCCCTTGCACTGTATTAAGTATAAATTAAATAAAATTATTCTGATTTTTCTATACATTCTAGTTTTGCCATTGTTAATTACTCTGTGTGATACTTCAGCATTTATCAAGAGTTTCCAGATACTTCTTCTCCTCTGTATTTGTAGAGGAAGTCAGTATAGTTTGTTGTACTTCCTTCTGCACTGGCTCTTCCTTTCTTTATGATATCTACTTAAAGTTGCTGTCATCTGTTATAATTTTAATTCTGGCTATCAATAGCTATATTTTGTTAATTCCAGAAGGCTTTGTTCATGATCTGGATGTTGAAAACACACCACCTATCCAAAGAAGCTCTCAAATAAAGAGCTTACATTCCAAAAATAATCAAACTTACACAGAATTTATATCAAAATCATGTGTTTACTTAGCAGTGACCTATTTCCAGTGAGAAGCCAAAAGCAGCCATTATTCAAACTGAACCTCAGAGATCAGGGGTTTATTGAATAGGAAAGTTTGCACAAGTTTGAACTTATTGAACTGTTTAAGTAGTGGTACTTCCATGGTAGTTCATATTATCACAATTTTGAGAAAGTACTGCTTGCATACATGCAGGCAACGTATGATACCAATTTTCATTTCAATATTCCAGTGCAAAAGTGAGAAATAAGCAGCCCAGTATAAAACTCAGCCCTATTTCCTGCCAGGAGTGATTCTATTATGTGAAGTCAGCAGCTGAGGTTTTTCAGAAATTAAGTTTTAAAGTCCAGAACATGTTTCTCTGCTCATGTTTCATGGGTTAAATGAGGCATGACAAGCTAGAAATTAAATATGGCCTTTAAAAAGTAGCCCTTTGTAAAAGGACACAGTGATGTATCATTCACTTTTCAGCAACTAGCTGTTTTTCAGGATAACACACAGTGCTATTGACAAAATGCAGACAGCTTCTTACCAGCTGCTGATTGCATTTTGAGCCAATAGTTACTAGTAGAAAGGAACCAAGGAACTATTTCAGGTTAAATGTTTCTCCCATTCTTTCCTCAGCAGTGAAATGTGAAAGATATTTTTATTAAATTTCTCTACCAGTTCACCTAAGATCTAATTTTCATTCTCAAAAATAAAGCCAGCTGGGCCTCATTCATCCCCTACTCTTTGCTACACAATTGCACTGAGCACATAAGCCTTGACATGTTGCTTTCTAGGTTGGTAACACCAGTTAGAGCTAGAATGTGCTCAATCAGGTATAGAGCATGGAAAGAAAAACTAGGTTTGTGGGCTACCTACTGCCTTCTTTGTGAATGAAAGCCACACTAATTATGTCAGAACTATCTGTATATTTATGTCTCTATATTATAATATCTGTATTTTTTGTTGGAAAAGTTTGTAAGTTGTTTTGCCCTGTTTTGATTATATTGCATGAAAACTACTACCTATGTCATGCTTTTTGTAATATTCAAAGGCAATTCATCACACTGAAGCAATTTAATAAGCACTGTTTCTTAGAAATCTCTTGATCTATGGGCTCTAGAAAGGTGCTTTAAATTTTATGCATGTTTTTATCCTTTTATATAAGATGCTGAATTGCATCCTTTAGATTTCAGTCTCTGTGGCTATAAAGGTTTCTTACACCTCTTAGTAATTGCTCTCATAATCGGCTGCTAAAGATTCACTTCATCAGTTGCTGAAATTACTACAGTGCTTTAAACAAACCAACAGGAGGCAAATGTAAAGACAACTGTGAGGATGGGCAAGATGTGTTTGGAATGGAACTCTTGGAAAGCAACCAGGTTAAGGTTATATTTGAGATGCTGTGAACAGCCTATCAAAAAGAAAAGCTATCTCAAATTGCCTCTAGGCTTAGGAATTTAACAAATGGAGTACTCTTCATTCAATAACTTTCCCCAAACTGTAAATCCAAAATGAAATTACAACCATAGTTTTCTAGCTCCTTTTGTCCCCACTACATTCATAAGAACCAGCTGAGAACTTGTTCCCTCTGGATTTTTGCTTTCCTCTCCTGAGGCTGAAGTTGAGGGTAGAGATCTGAATATCTCCAGGATCTGAATATTTCCTAGAGTATTCAGCAAAAACTTATTATGCCCAGGACATAATTACAACTTTCTTTGTTTTCAATACACATATTGTGTGGGAATTGCTTGAGGCACTATATTCTAGGGAACCATTGCAATCTATTTTTATCATTATTTTCCTCATATTTATGGGTAATCTGTTTCATTTGCCACACCATAATTGCCTTGTCTCATCCAATTCTGCTTTAGTTTCAGTCATATCTTCTTTTCTCCACAGAAATTATTGTCACTTTGCTTTGAATATAACACCATTACTGAGTTACCTCCTTCAAAAACAAATTTAAGAAGTACATCTCAGTCAGTCTGAGTGCACAGTGGGAATCTTGCGGCTGCTCTCTGCAGGGGCTAGAGTTGAACTTTGATGATCCTTGTCTGTTCCTTCCAATTCAGGATATTCTGTGATTCTATGATCAGCAAAAAAATTTTGTAATCTAGATTTTAAAAAATCTGTTAATTCTTGTTGGGTTTGTTGTTGTTGTTTTGGGTTTTTTCTTTGGGGTTTTGGGGGGTTTTTTTGGTGTTTTTTTCTCATACTACTTTCCCAAGTCCTGTAGCAAGAGATACCTGATGCTGGATAGCAGTATAACTAGTTTCCAGGACACTGAACAAACTCTCCTATCAAATTTATGGACTAGAAGGATACAGATTCCCAAGTGGCGGCCCTTTCCCAGAATTAGCAGAGAGACATTTGGGATGAAAGCTGTAGCAACAGCTCCTTTACATATTTTGGATAGGAATCTGTATTAACAATCTACTGTGCCACAGACATGAGTTCATCTGCCTTCTAGATCTTTTTGGTTTGTTTGTGAGAAAAGATCTGCTAATTTAGCAGAAAAGCCATGAACAAAATCTCTCCCTCTATTCTTTTTTTTTTAAGCCATTTAAATTTGCTGTAAGGAAAATCTTCCTTTCTTGTCACCGCTTTTGTATGAAACATATTTCTTGTTTTCATTTCACTAAGACTTAAGAATTTTAAATAATTTTTTGTCTCTGTTTTTTAACAGGTTCCTCATGAAAAAAATGTATTTGAGATGACAAACTTGGAAAAAGAGTATCTCGTCTATGCTTTCCACTTTTTTTTTGGACAGGCTCTATTTTTTAAAACTGGTTTATATGAAAACTACAAAGAGCTAGGAACAAACATAAGTTTTGAAACGCCTTAAAAAGTTTTTTTTAAAAATCTTGACAGGTTATTTTAGAAATATTGATAAACTCTACACCAGCTATCTGAAGCGCTTGTAAACTGTCAGAAAATTCATTTGGCACATGAAACAATGTCTAAAACTTGAAAAAGTGTATTCTATATATCAACACAGGATTTTAGGTGTAAAACTCAAACAAATGTAGAATTCTGAAAAAAATTTTTTTTGTCTCTTTTGGTCTGGGCCCAGCCTGTTTATTTGAAGAAGAGGAAAATGAACTCTGTGCAAGTGATTGGATCAAAAAACAGTATGTAAAACAAGGTGATTTTTCTCCTTGGTGAGCATTCATTTAAACCTGGACTATATCCTGGGAAAACTGTTACAGGTTGAATAGGAGGGTGGAGTACACAACGTCCAGAGGGCTGTGTCAACTTCATTCACTCTGTGATTCTGACTTGGATCTAAATTCTGAGATATGAAAATCATCTGTGATTGAGATTTGAATGTTTAGCACTGGTGGACTAGAGCAAACTGGCTTGCAAATACATAATGTATATTTAATAATATAAAACCAATATGAATTTCTCTAGCCCCATTTTATTTGGCTGCATTGTCTCTCATTTATCTTGAAAATTTTATGCAATTTTCACATTGAAATATGTAAGTTATCTGATATAATTGCTATCATTCCACAGTAAAAGAAAGCAATTCATAAGACACACACAGGTATTATATATATGTGTGTGTATATGTGTATTTTATACATACATATATATATATATATATACACATACTTACTAGAAAAAATACAGGGAAGGGGCCCTGCAAGAGCAGTGGGCCAAGGCCTGCAGGTCTCTCCTCTGGATGGAGATGTAAAAACCAGTGATGCATCTTGATCTAAACAATTAAAGGATAATAATATATGATTGCTTATCATATATTGTGGCCTTTCTCCTTGCTCACAAAGGAAATTGGGGGGCACATTGCTATTTGGGAGTTAAAATAGATCTGTTTATAAATTAGTACAATAGGCTATAGGGCATCTGGAAAACTCTGTCTCTATAAGCTATGGGCATTTCAGTAGATGGATCTTACTATGCTATTTTTAATAACTAAATGTTCAATGGAACAGATAATAGAATTCAGGTGTATTAACTCCTTCATGTTTGTCTTACTAGTAGAGTGGAGAAGTAGGTTTCAGATTATTGGATCAATTAAGTACTTTATATATGGTTAGTGGTGGAAGGAAAGTTTCTCTAAATGTAATTTTGCTACTTGAGTATAATAGCATCCAGGATCTGACTAATGAAGTACAGCAACAAGTCTCAACTTTTCTGGAAAATGGTAGACTTGTGAGCAGTGCTGACAAAAGTGAGTTTGCTTAGCAGCAAGCCAACTCTCAACAGTTAATTGATATTTCTAGAAAACAAAAAAGTATGCGTGTGTGTATGTATGTATGCCCACAGTGCATAGCTTCACAGAGTTCCAGGTATAACTTCACAAGTGTAAAGCAGGACTTTGCTTCTGAATAATCTGGATCTGATGTAAGAAAGAAATACCAGAAAAGCTCTTTTACACCCTTCAGGAACCACTGAATTCTTCTGTGATTTTATTTTTGAGAGGGAAAACTGAAACTTTTGTCCTAATTTTCATCCAGTTGCATGAAAGGACAGATGTGTCTAGACATCCAGGTCTGGACCAGAGTTCTTAATCATTTCATGGCAATAGTATTGTACCTTTAAAACTAAAGTGCCGATTCCCTTCTATTTTTGAATGCGAGGTTCTTAATTTGTTGACATTGAAGTTTTAAGTGTGGGTTTGGGGGTTTTTTGTAAATTTTTTGCTGTTTTGTTGTTGTTGCGTTTTTTTGTCCCTACGTAGTTTGTTGGTTTGTGGTTTTTTTCATTTAGTAAATGCAAGTTCAAACTATTTTTCCTCTTTTTGACACAATTACAAGTTTTTCTACTGGAGCTAGGCTTTTTTTATGGTCTCTGTTCTTTAGGATACTAGATAGTGATGGCTTTTATCTCTGAAAGAAAGATCTATTCTGGCATTATCTCTGAGGTATGTGGTTTACTATTATTAGGGTTCAGGTTGGTTTGCTGTTTGCAGCTTTCAGCTTCCTGCTGCTAAGTACTTCAGAAGCATCTCAGGGTACCCAAATATTGAGAAATACGCTAAACAAAAAGCAATACATTAAAAAAGATGTATATTTCATAAACGAGGTTTTAAGAAATGGGAACAAATTTCTAATTTCTCTTGCAGTATAATTCTCTGCAAGCCACTTTTAAATCCTTATACTGCTCCGTATAAAATTTCTTGAGGTGAATCAGTCAGAACTGTTTGATGCTGTTGTTAGAGCTTGCTGTCTTGTCTCTTTACTTCTCCCACTAAAATCTGTCCTTTTTTGTAGATAGTCTCTTAAGGATAATGAGAACTGAAAATCTGAGCGCTTTCTGAGCAGTATTTAGAGAAACTGGCAAACTTTGGGAAGATGTGTGGGGATATTGACAAGGGTCAATATCAATAATCAAACACATTCATAAAGAAAATGAGATGAGTCTTGCACATAGATATGACTTACTCCTGAACAATTTATTTGTTCATGATCTGGATGTTCTGACTCATGCTAATATCTTGTAAAATTAGCTTTTAATGTGGGTCAATAGCCTTGACTTTTTGTTTGATGCTTTCTGCTCTACCTAATGAAAGCAAACCGTATAGATAAGCTGGTATTCCCAACTGCTAGTGAGACTGCCTTAAGATCTAAGGCCAGTCAATTTTACACTTCTTTTATCTCTGCGATCCCTCTACAGCAACTACTCACAGCCTGACTTGACTTGACTTCTGTGTGCTTGTGAAATCTGTAAAGTCTTTGTTCTGTCTCTATTTAATTCTTTCTCAATATGATGGAAGGTACCTCTTAAAGAGAACTGCTTATTGTAATAGTCACCTCTGACTTTTTCCCTTGAATTTGAAAAGTTTCCAGATACTGTTCCTGTCTGTGAGTACAGCTTATTGCTTTGGACCAATGTGTTTTGGTCTTCATTGTTTGATAGCCAGTACAAACAATTTAATCCAAGCTTTTTATGTGCTAAGGAGAGACCTCAAACTGAAGTTAATTTTGATAACCAGTGAATTGAATGAATCAATACTTACTCAAGTTGGGCTTTATTTAACAAACTTAGCATCCAGCTCAAAACCAAGTTTTATTCACAACATAGTCTATATGCTTTTGCAGTTTTCAATTTTACTTTTTCCCAACTATCACAGTTCATGTCTTGTCATCAAAGTCTACCACTTCTCCTTCACTGAAGAACACAATGGCAGAGATGGGTTGGTCGTGTAAGTCATTAACAATGTGTTTACAGCTATGTAGGACCCAGAAGAAGTAGAAGCACTTCTTATGATTGCTTATCATTTTTATCACTCCTTGTGTGCTGGGCTTGTATAGCAGAGTGAGAGAGGTATACAACTCATACAAAACATAAGGAAAATCATGATTGGGCATCTTTTTACATTAGAACCATTCCTCTTAGTAAGTGATACAGCTAGTTCTGAAGAATTTTCTTATCTTTCTATCCAACACTTAATTTTTTTACAGCACCTTGGATGTTACTGATATTAACTATTAATGTTCTTCTTTCAGTGTTTCCGGTAAGGTTCCTCCCTTTTGGGTGCAAGTGTTGTAGCATCCTTTCTAATATCCCAAGTTTGTCTGAAAACCTTGACAGCTCTCCTATCTACTACAGTGGATAGGTTTGTTAAAGTTAACTTAAAATCTGTTATGCAGCTTTCTTATTCTTTACAGACTCTTAATGTATTGGAGATTTTCAACACAAATTCTGCTAAGCCCATTTTGTCTTTTCATATTCTAGTCCCACCAGCCTTTTCTTCAAAGCTTTGTGGAGAGCAGCTCAGCTCTTTCCTCCATTTCCTTCCTATGTTTATTGTCAGATCTGTTCTTCAGTCTTCTCCCTGAGCATAATGTTGGAGCAAAGGAATACTCTGGTACTGCCTCCAACACTGATTAAGTAGGGAAGAGTACAGGAACAAAATAAGCGTGTAGTGATGCCTGATGGGGTGCACTATGTGCTGGAAGAGAGATAGGCCCTGAGGGCCAGAGAGAGAGCCTCTTTCCTGAGCCCGGAGGTGACCCTGGGAGTGCATCCAGAACACCGGGCATGGGCTGAGAGAGGATTGTGGGTTTGTAGACAGTGTTGGRCCTATRAGAAGTGATAATTGTAGTTTGTGACCTTATAGGGTATTGTTTACCTGTTACCATAATAGGTAATATCTGTGCAATACCCCAGGTGMTTGGGGGACACTGWGGTGAACAYYTTTCCTGTTTATATGAYRTKATATCCTGTTAGGTGCTGGTATTTAGGGAATTCTGAGTGCGYAATAAAGGCTTTGTATTTTTCCTTCTTGCGTGTGACGTCCATGCCCCTTGCGTGATTACTGCAAATGGTGCCTAGTGTTTGTATATTATTTGAATCGGGGCAATAAATGGCTTGGTTTTTGCCTCTGGCAGTATAAGCCTCACAGACTACAATCCACTTGGGAGAGAAGTGGAAAAGCTGGCCAGCGTYCAATCCCTGATGRTTTTTTCAGGTGAGCCGTGAGTAGCCTACGCGTGCAGTCCCAGACAGGATTGCTTTGAAAACGGGCATTCAGACTTCCCTTGCTGACCAGCAGTTTGTACTTGACTCTTTGCCCTGGCTGCTGGAAGCCTGTGAGAAGCCCTACACCCCTCAGTCGCTTGACTGCCTTTTAGCGTGGACTGCTGCCTATTATCCAGAAGTAACCTCCGAAGATGCCTTTCCTGTTAACCTTTCAGACATGGCGGTGGCTGCGCGCTGCCTCCCTGGTGGGCAGTTATGGAGGCTTTACAGGAGGAGGAGAGAGCCTTAGCAGCCTGCGAGCCTCCGGCAGCTGATTCCCCCGCGGCTGGCGCCACCTCCCCTCGCCCGGCTGTAGCTTGGGACTCTCCCCGGGCAGGGGTGAGGGACCCTGATACCACGGCGGTGGCAGCAGGGGAAGGTGGTGCGTCCCCAGGCAGAGCGGGGAGATCCTGTAGCGGCAGAGTTACCAGAAGTCCTGCACCGGCGTGGAGGGGGTGCGGTCGGTGCTGGCCCGCGCAGTGGGGAGTGGGTGGAGCCTGTTCATGAGCCGTGTGCTGGGAGTCCTGGAGCGGGGTGCCCTACTCCCCCTGCTCCCATGGATCCACTTTGTCCGCCCTTGCCTGCAGATAGGTGGAACAATTGGGGTGACCCTTGGTGCCGTCTTTGGAGCCCTCTGGTGTTCTCTGTGGGGCGGGGCGGCTCCGGTAGCAGCTGTAGTGGCTCCATCCAAGGCCCTGGCAGAGCGCATAGGAACAGCAGCAGCTTCTTTCCCCCCTTTCTCCCCCTCGCTGCTGCGTTTTCGCTGTATACCACTGAGCCGAGGACGGCAGCACGGGGGGGGCAGGCAAGCTCTGGCATCCTCCCCACACTCTGCTCGGAGGACCCAGATGC
This sequence comes from Parotia lawesii, assembly GCA_003713295.1. Lineage (NCBI taxonomy): Eukaryota > Metazoa > Chordata > Aves > Passeriformes > Paradisaeidae > Parotia > Parotia lawesii. Next base: position 53 of record RAHM01000590.1, on the reverse strand, counting down.
CTGTGGGGGATGCCCGGGGGGGCCCGTTCAGGGCTGCACAGCTCCATTCCTGC